>JAODAL010038443.1:0-39206 GCA_025379985.1 Phyllomedusa bahiana
TTTGACCTGCACCCCCAGCAGAATAGTGAGTGGCAGCTCGGGAGGATAATCAGGATGAAACTCAGGATCAGTGCAGGATAAGTAAGGGTATGTACACATTTGACTGCACCAGCAGAATAGTGAGCGCAGCTCTGGAATATAATACAGGATGTAACTCAGGATCAATACAGGATAAGAAAGTTTTTAATATTTTGGGAATATTTTTCTGTAGATGAGGTCCAAGCCCCATCTAACAGAGTCATCCTGCTGGTTTCTAACCTCACGTGGACCTTCCTGCGCCTCCATTTTTATCCTGTGATATCCCCAGCTGTGGTCCATGCTTTACCCTTCCGCTCCACACTATCACTTATAGGCCTCGTCCACACGGCTTATTCTGCCGCGTATTGGCACCGTACTGCGTGCCGGATTTGCGCTTCAGTACGGCGCCAATCCGCGGCAGCAATTACGGTAAATCCACTGCTCTCATTGAGAACAGTGGAATCCCGTGCTCCTCCCCGCTCGGGGGATTCCGCTTGGGGGGGAAAGTGACATGCACATTTTTTTCGACGCGGACGCGCCGTAAAAATTGCATTGTCTATGGGGGTGGGACGCGCCCCCGCCCCCGTCCCGCCCCTTATTCACGGCCGGATTTGTGCGCTCAATACGGCTCACAAATCCGTCGGGAATAAGCCGTGTGAACACGGCCATACAGTAAATGGCTCACGTCCGGGCTCACATAACACCTCATTCCTCAATCCATAGAAAACTGGAACCCGGGCTATTTATGGGCAGATTGCCTCCTGTGCTCTATAAACAGCGGCCGCCTGTTTACTTCACTGCGCGGCCTCGGCTTATTTGTTCTTATGACACAGAAAGATCAGAAGAGTCCGACAACGGGATGTGACCACAATAATCATCGATGTGAAACCAGGGCAGCACACCCTGCTGATCGACACAAAAACCCGAGAGACGACTAGAAAAATTCTGTTCAGTTTGATCTGATCCTGGGAAAGCTGGGTGATGACGACCAATATGGCCGCTACTGGAGTTCACGTAGGGGTTCCCAAAACTGCTGAAGAAAAATAGTCATGCACTATTCCAAAACTGTCTCCTCCACTATAGTGTTGATCAAACCATTCGAGAAAAGTTAAGTTTCAAGTGGAACATCTCGATTTTCTCGAAGCGTTTGACACTGCACTTTAATAGTTTTCATCACCTTTCTGCACTTTTGGCGCCATCCAATCACCTGTCTGCACTTTTGGCGCCATCCAATCACCTGTCTGCACTTTTGGCGCCATCCAATCACCTGTCTGCACTTTTGCTGTCCATCCAATCAGTACAGAGCACAGAGAAGTGTCAAAAATGTCACCGGTGAGGTGTAGGGCTCTCATTGGCTGCTAAAATCACATGGGCCATGGGGTATATATTTTTACTGTATTGCCTTGTGAACGCTATTTTCAGCTCTCTCTCTGTAAGGTACAGACTGCTCTCTGTCTACTTGCTTGCAGGCACAAGATTTGTTTATTTAGCAATTTGGGTTTGGGGCAGTGTTCACACGGTTTAATTCCGGGACGGCTCACAAATCCGGCCGGGGGGGGGAAAATGGGGGGTGGGGGGACGGGGCGGGGCTGGAGCGCAGCGGGGGCGCCGCTCTCCGGCCCCATAGACTTGCATTATCCACGGCCGTAATTGCGCCTGGTATAATGTTCATGTCACTTTCTCCCCCCGCGGCGGATTCGCCGAGCGGGGGGGAGCGACGGAATCCACTGTTCTCTATGAGAGCAGTGGATTACCGTAATTACTCCGACGGATTGGCGCCGTACTGCAGCGCAAATCTGGCGTGCAGTCGGGGCCAAGCGGCAAAAATAGCCCTGTGCGAGGCCTTAGGGGGGTTTTTGGGATTGTGGGTGCATCTTTCCCCACACCTAGAAGCGTTTTTTGGTGCATTTGCAGGGTCACATAGTCTAACTCTAAAAATAGTGGAAATATATTTAAGAGGGTTGGATTTGCTAAATTTAAACCCCCTGCCAAAGTTAAGTTTTTGCAGTTTTGGGGGGAAATCATTTTATAAAAAAACCCTCTAGAAATTCCTTACAAAGGGAAATATCCAAATAGTGGTTGGTTGGGGAAAAATTAGGAGAAAGTTCATTTTTTTGGGGAAAATTTTTGGAGGGGGGAAAAACCTTTCAGTTTTACCGTTTTGGTTTTTGTCTTTTTAGTATTTAAAACCAGGAAAAAGGTCTCTGTTGCTAAATCTTGCTCAACGCCCAAAAAGGGAAATTTCCCTTGGGTTCCGGTGGATAAAGACTCTACCCCAACCACTGTACCCTGCCTAAGGGGATCTGCAACCCCATACTTTCAAAAGCTTTTAGTGAAGCTGGGATTAAATGTAAAAATTTTGGTTTTTTTTTTAATAAAGAAACATTAGTAAAGTTTTTTTTAAACATTTGTTGCCTTGCCCGTAGAGGTGGTGGGCTCCAAAAAAATTTGCAATTTTTTTCATTCACCCGCATTAGTTTCGGGTCTTGCCAGAGCCACAGGGGAAAGGGGGCGGGAAACGCGAACGCGCGACGTTTCGAGGACTCCCCTTTTCCCAAGCACGTGTCGCTAAATCTAGCCTCTAAATATCATATGAAAAAAAAGCAATTAAAAACATCAAAAAATGACTTTTTAAAAAAAACATTTTGCTCCTGATTCTTCACCCCGGGGAGTAATTTATTCATTTCAATATCCAGGGGGGTCTCCGGCCGGGGGAGAGCGTTTCTAAAGTTAAACCCTCGCTTCCCTGATTCCCTTTTAATATGCACCACCGCAAACTGTGAGGTTATGTTAACCTAAGAAAGGCCCGGCAAATTGTTTCACCTAATTGTTTTTTTTCTCTTGTCTTCTTTTTTTTTCAAAAATTTTTTTACAGCCTTCTGATATTGACCGATGTTCATTAAAATCTAAGTTTTGCTCGGGGCAGTCGGGGAAATAAATTGCCACAAGGGGTTTAAGCTATAAATTATGCCTTTCATGTCACTGTATAGCACCTTTTATATGTTTTTGCGTCCCCTAGTAGGGGGTTAAAAAATTTGGGCCCTTTGTTATAGAACGCAATTTTGTAATTTGGCAAGGGGAAAAAAGGCCCCTTTTTTTGAGGGGGCTGTTTTTTTTTATCGCCCATCTGTGGTTTTTATTGGTCGTTATGCGATTTGCCAATTTTTTTCCCCCTTTGATATATAAATCGTGGGCTTTTTTGAATAATCCCCCCTTTTATTATCGGCGTTAATATGTGCCAAAAATTTTTTAAAATGATTTTTTTTATCATGTCACTTGGGCCCTCATTGTGCAATAAGTGGGCTGGCTATCCCGATTTTTGGATTTTGACTTGGGTTAAAATTGATTTACATCCCCTTTGTTCCTACTTCTGTAGCCACTTGTTCCACAATTTTTCTATCATATCCTCTACTAACAAATCTTTCCACTAATATTTTACTCTGTTTTAGGTACAGGTCATCTGTGGAACAGATTCTCCTGGCCCCCTGAAACGTCGCGCGTTCGCGCTTCCTGCCCGCCTGTCCACCTGTGTGCTCTGGCAAGACGCCGAGAACTAATGCGGATGCATATGAAAGAATTGCAACTTTACTTGGACTGCCTGCCGCACGTCTACGTGCAGCAAGCGCAAGTAACATGTTTATATAACTTGACTATATGTTTCTATGATATACAATAAACGAAATGTGTTACATTTAAATACCCAGCATTTACTACAAGCTATTAAAAAGTGTAATTCTGCCAGATTTTATGTCCACATAACGCTGGAATATACAGTGTGTTATTGTGATCCACATATATATACACTTCTCTCTTTTTTATTACATATATCTTGTGCCACACGCAGAGCTATAATATTTAGCTTTTTGAACATGGTGAGAACTAGAGGTGGTAAGCGAGCAAGGAGGGGCGTAGGAAGCAGAGATAGAGGTACGAGACAAGGCGCTCCTTCCAGTGCTCCGGACAACACACAAGCGAGCACATTGTCAGTCGCAGGACCGTCAGGCCTGTCATTGCTTGCTCAGTTACTGAACAGCGTCGCCAATCTGTTCTTCAGTTGTTATCAAACCCTGCATCCAGCGGTTTTAGCTCCTCAGTCATGGCCACAAATGTCATCATCATCATCATCAGTCCAACCTGAAGCAAACACGTGGCGAATAATGTCACAATCCAATATACAGACCACTCCAAATAATCCATATTCTGAAGAGCTCTTTGATCATACAATGCGGTTGGGGTCAAATTAGGGCCCCTGACAGGAGTACTGCCCTATTGGCACCCCTGCCAGTTACCATGTGCTGTTTCCAATACTAGTGTCTTCTTATGTATCAAAGGGGCATTTGGGCCCCCTCAGGATGCAGGGTCCTGTAGCGGCTGCTACTGCTGCACCTCCTATAGCTATGCCCCTGCCAGCTGCATCTCCATGTTACTCGTTGGGATGTTCTTGCTGCCAACACATATATCACAAGTACAAAGCTTGGAAGCAGAGGCGTAACTTGAAGTTCTTGGGCCCTGGTGCAAAAAGTGATAGGGGCTCCTGCAAGTTACCATGTTCCGTTTCCAATGTTGGTGTCTTCTTATGTATCAAAGGGACTTTTGGGCTCCCTCAGGAGGCAGGGTCCCATAGCAGCTGCTACTGATGCACCTCCTATAGCTACGCCCCTTCACCTCCTATAGCTACGCCCCTTCACCTCCTATAGCTACGCCCCTACACCTTCTATAGCTACGCTCCTGCACCTCCTAAAGCTAGGCCCCTGCTTGCAAGCTGTGCTCATCTTTTCAGTTTGCCATTGAATGGAATGACGTATTTTAGCCTCTCAATTTTTTTCTGTCACTCTTAGAGCCAAATTGTCTTCACTAAGTTGTTCCACGTATCCCATTTACTGTTCTGGATGGTAATTCCAGCTTCTCCTCACCTGTATAGGTATAAAAATTAACCGGAACATCTTCTCCCATTGACTTTGATGTGGTTTGAGTTCGAATCGCACCTCGAACCAAATACCACTACTGTTCGCTCATCACTACTCCACTACTCTGCAAAGGACCACAGACCGGGCCGGGAAGATGGGTAGGCAGAGAAAGGTAAGCGTCTAGGGTGTCTACCTCTGCCTGTCGGGAAAGAGGCCTTAGAATGGAGCAGCTTTAGGAGGTGAGTGCGCTCCATACCTGCCGGCACCTGCCTTCGGCATTCAGGATTGGTCATGACGTTTAAGTTCTGAGATGCCAAAATTAACGCAATCACAGAATTTAAACAGTTATACATGAAGGGGCACCCCTTCCAAACTCCAAATCATCGCCCCAATGATGCCATTCTGGGAGGCTGACTGGCAGTCACGGCAGTCAGAGCTTAATAAAGACCCCCACACCTGCTATTTTACTGCCCCTGTTACACCCTGCCAGAGGCGTAATAGGAGAGCTGTAACTGCAGACTGTTCTGCTATACATTATTATTACAGAACAGTGTACAAGTGATTGTGCCCTCTAGTGGTCAAGTAGTTTATGGGGACTAAAATTACAAGTAAAAAAAAAAAAGAAAAAGTTTAAAAAGCTTCCTCTTACCCTATGTTCCAAATAAAAAAAGAAAAATGTATAAAACATTTAAACATAATATTTTCATCTAGAATCCAATGAACGGCATTAAAAAAAATACCCAGCGTCAAAATGTCACAGGTTTTTTTTTTTGCCTTCCTAGAAAATTGGAATAAATGTTGATAAAAAATCTGTAGGTATCTAACAATGGAGTCAATGAAAACTACACGAGAAACGAGGAGGCGTCACCCAGATCCAGAGGCAGAAAAATCAAAAGTGATTGAAAATGGTGCTGAAAGCAAATGAAAGGGTTCGGGTTAAAGTTTGTGTTAGGGTTAGAGCTCAAGGTAGTATTAGGGCTAGAGTCAGCCTTAGCATTAGAGATCGTGTTAGAGTTAGGGCTAGAAATAGCATTAGGGTTAGGGCTAGAAATAGCATTAGGGTTAGGTCTAGAGATAGCGTTAAAGGGGTCGTCTCACTTCAGGGATTGCTGCTTTTTATGTTAAAGATCTTGCAAAAACAAGTCACTTTGCAATATGTGTCCATTAACAGTGTCCTACCTATTCCTAGATATCACCTCTTGTATGGGCTGCATCAGCTCCTCAGGTCGCTATAGCTACAGATCTGTTTGATCTCTCCTGATAGGCTGTCAGCACTGGTTTCTATAGCTACAGACCTGGCTTCTACTGCAGCCTAGTAGAAGCCAGTAAACACGCCCCTGAATTCAAAATGAAACCAAGAAAACAGGACTGAGGTAAGATGAATCAATGTAGTGAGACAACCCCTTTAAGGCCAGAGATGGCATTAGGGATACAAGTAGTGTTAGGGTTCGGGCTACAGTTAGGGCGCGTTCCCACGGCAGAGGACAAATACCGGTCGGTTTACCCCGGGTTTTGTCCGCGATGAGCCCTCCCCCTTCACATTCTACAAGCACAGATTCCGTCCGAAAACCGGTCGGAAGATTGTGCTTGTAGAATGTTTTGCGGGCGGACCGCGGTCCGAAAACCCGTGCAGTGGGGACATGCCCTTAGGGTTTGGGCTATAGTTAGGGTTCGGGCCAGAGATGGCATTAAGGATACAGGTAGTGTTAGGGTTAAGGCTATAGCTAGCGTTAGTGCTAGAGATAGGGTTAGTTATTCAGATACAGTATACAGATAGCATTAGGGCATTAGGGTTTGGGCTAGCGATAGTGTTAGGGCTACAGATATCGTTAGGTTTCGGGGTATAATTAAGGTTAGGGCTAGAGATAGTGTTAGGGCCAGAGTTAGGGTTAGGGCTAGAGATCACATTAGGGCTACAGACAGTGTTAGGGTTATGGCTACAGGCAGTATTAGGGTTAAAGCAATAGATAGTGTTAGGGTTAGGACTAGAGTTAGGGTAAGTAATACAGATAGTGTTAGGGCTAGAGATAGTGTTAAGGTTAAGGCTACAGATAGTGTTAGGGCTAGAGATAGTGTTAAGGTTAAGGCTACAGATAGTGTTAGGGCTGGAGATAGTGTTAAGGTTAAGGCTACAGATAGTGTTAGGGCTAGAGATAGTGTTAAGGTTAAGGCTACAGATAGTGTTAGGGCTGGAGATAGTGTTAAGGTTAGGGCTAGAGATAGTGTTAGGGCCAGAGTTAGGGTTAGGGCTAGAGATCACATTAGGGCTACAGACAGTGTTAGGGTTATGGCTACAGGCAGTATTAGGGTTAAAGCAATAGATAGTGTTAGGGTTAGGACTAGAGATCACATTAGGGCTACAGACAGTGTTAGGGTTATGGCTACAGGCAGTATTAGGGTTAAAGCAATAGATAGTGTTAGGGTTAGGACTAGAGTTAGGGTAGGTAATACAGATAGTGTTAGGGCTAGAGATAGTGTTAAGGTTAAGGCTACCGATAGTGTTAGGGCTAGAGATAGTGTTAAGGTTAAGGCTACAGATAGTGTTAGGGCTGGAGATAGTGTTAAGGTTAAGGCTACAGATAGTGTTAGGGTCGAGATAGCATTAGAGCTTGTCCCCACGGTCCAGGTTTTCAGCCGGTTTTACAGACGGTTTTCGGTTTTCAAAGCCGTTTGTAAACCAGCTGTCAACCTTTTACATGGGCCTCAATGCATGGATTTTCCGCCAGACGGTTTTTGACACCGCAGACGATCCGAAAAACTTAGAACATGTTCATTCTTCTGCCCGGTTTTCAGGCGGAACATGAACATGTCGGTGCGAAGGGGGAGGGCTCGAATCCGCAAACTGCGGAGAAACGCTGTTACCCTGCATGCCACAAACAGGCCAAATACCGGTCGGGGTTTCCTGACTGGTATTTGGCCTGTGCGGTGTAAATGCGGCCTTAGGGTCAGGGCTAGAGATCACATTAGGGTTACAGATAGCGTTAGGGTTACAGATAGTGTTAGGGCTACAGATAGTGTTAGGCTAGGTTCACACGCTTAAATGCAGGGTGTAATTACGCCCTGCAATTACGCCGTGTGGCCGGGGGCGGGGCGGGAGCTGGGGGGCGGCACCTCGCCGGCCCATAGACTTGCATTACCAGCGGTGCGTATACGCCGCTAGTAATCCACATGTCACTTATCTCCCCCCGCGGCGGATTCGCCGAGCAGGGAGAGGAGACGTAATCCATAGTTCTCTATGAGAACTGTGGATTACCGTAATGACTGGGACGGATTCCAGCCGTAATTTGCGCACTCCGGCAGGTAATTACGGACTGAAATGTGTCCAATTTTAAGCCGTGTGAACATAGCCTTAGGCTTAAGCCAAAAATTGTGTTAGGGCTACAGATGGTGTAAGGGTTAGGGCTAGAGACAGCGTTATGGTTGGGGTTAGAGATAGTGTTAGGGCTAGAAAACAAGTCACGTTCTGCATGTCACAAACCCGAATTTGTTTCACAGTCAAACCAGTTTCGGATTGAACAGGGCCCTATTCCACCATCACTAATTATGACAATAATGTATCAATAATGACAACAATGTATCCAAGGTAAGAATCCATCTTATAACAGCAACTGAGTATCCAGCATCTAGTAGGGATTTCCATACGTCCAATATCTAGGGTGGAGCAGCAATGTGTGGATGGAGAAGGTCCGACCCTACAATGGAAGAGCCCTGTCTCCTTTCTTATAATGATCACAGTCCGGGAGACCCCCACATATCACACATTGATCACCAATGCTGAGGAGGGGTCACCAACATATACATGGTGGAGGTCCAGCCCCTAAGATTCCAGAACGGAAGAGACTTTAGTTACCAAATGATGAAAACATTTTGCAATTCTGTAATATACTTTCGATTTCTTCCCAATTTCAAGATCTCTGCTTGCTGGGAACATTAAGAGCAGGGCGGCCGCTACACCACAAGGTCCTTCTGTCCCAGGGAGGAGATCAGGGTTATAAATGATGAGGGATAGAGATTTTGGGGCTCAGGAACTTTTAGATGACGGTTGGACACAGGGCCGGGACAAGGCATTTTGGTGCCATAGGCAACTACAGCCAATGGTGCTCCTTTCGCTCTCCAAAAAATTGCACACACACCCCCACACTAATTCCTCTCACCCCTGCGCCAGGTCCTGTCACTAATTTTCTGCATATTCCACATAGATCCCGTCCATCTCCTCAGCAGTCACTGCACAATGACAAATTTGCTTTTTCAAAATGGCTCACCTATCTATGACAGTGTAATACCTTATAAATAACAGTCACCAAATAATCTACCTCTACATGCAGCAAATATACCAGACGAATGATTGTTAGTAAAAACACTCTACAAAAGCCAAAACCAAAACTATTACACTAAGGATCAAGCTCGGACTGGGCCGCGCGGGGGATCGGTGAATCCCCCGGTGGGCCCCGAGCCCCTCTGGGCCCCTGTGCCTCATCCTGTCCCTGAACGCCCGGGCCCTGCGTCCTGAGCGCTCAGAGACAGGGCCCAGGAGTCGGGAACTAATGTCCCTGACTCCTGGGGCTGCGCGGTGTCAGGGGAGCTGAGCGCTAGCGGCGCTCTGCTCCGCTCCGCTGTACTCACTGGCAGGCTTAAAGCGTTAGGCCTTAAGCCTGCCGGGCGCGGGCTTCTTCTGGTGACGTAAGCGGCGCTGTGACGTACCATCACAGCGCCGCCTATGCCGGGCGCCACCAGAAGCCAGCGGCAGCACGGAGCGAGTAGGAGCATCCGAGAGCGGCCAGGAGCGGGAGTGAGGTAAGTGGTGGTTTGTTTTTTTTAAATGCCTAGGGGGGACCATTGGGTGCTAAAAGGGGGGCTTGCTCCCATAAGGGGGCCTGGCTCCCTAAAAGGGGGGGGCCCTGGCTGCCTATAAGGGGGCCCCTGGCGGCAAAAAGGGGGCCCGGGCGGGCTTAAGGGGGACCCTGATGGCTATAAGGGGGGCCCCCTGACTGGCTAAAAAGGGGGCCGAGGGCTATGGGGGGGCCCTGACGGGGTATAGGGGGGCCCGACTGGCTATAGGGGGCCCTGAGGCTTAAAAAGGGGGCCTGGCTGGCTTTTAAAAGGGGGCCCGGGCTGGCGCTAAAAGGAGGCCCTCTGGGGCTAAAAGGGGGCCCTGGGGGGCGGCTAAAAGGGGGCCCGGGGCTGGGGGCTAAAAGGGGGCCCCTGACTGGTTACAAACTAGCTAAAGGGGGCCCCTGACTGGCACAAACAGTTTAAAGGAGGCCCCCTAACTCCTGATCATCAAAGGGGTCCCTAAATGCTTGCAGCCTGATAAAGGGGGGCCCCAACTACCTACAGCTTTTCCTAACTGGGGGCAACCAAACCCAACTGTGCCCATCAACTTGCCAACGGGGGCTTTTTACCTACCCACCCGTGGCTAGGACCCACCAACCTACCTGGGGCTGGCCACCAACTTATCCGGGGGGATACCTACCTAAATAGGGGCCCCGCCCCTTTTTTCCTACCTAAACCCATGTTTTGCCCTTTCCCACCGGTAATAAAATTTTAAAAGGGCAGCACCCTTTGATTATCCCAGGGGGTTAGTTTCTTCCCCCCCCTAAAAACCCATAAGGGGCCATGTTCACAAAAGCCTTTTTAAAAAGGGACATATTTACAGTTTATAAATTAACCCCGCCGGAGTGCGTTTTAAATTTCCCTTTTAAAAAAAGTCCCCCGTCATTACGGGGAATCCACATTTCCCCATAGAAACTTTAGAATTTCGTTCCTCCCCTGCTCGGTGAATCCGCCGCGGGGGGGAATAAGTGACATGTGAAAATTTCTACGGCGTAACGCCCGCTGGTTAAAACCCAATTTTAGGGCCGGCGAAGTGCCGCCCCCCCCGGCCAACCCCCCCCCGCTCCCCGCCCCCCGGCCCCTACCCGGGGTAATTGCGGGGGGCGTTTAAAAACCCTGCAAAAAAGGTGGAACCCTAGCCTTAGGTTTCTAGGCCTCTAAGTTTTGGCTTGTTTCCCCCCTCCCCACCCCTTTGGGGGTTTGTACAGAGGGGAATAGGTTTGAAGAGATGCTTGGAAAAATTTAGGATTTTTAAGTATTTGTGTTTTTGTAATTTCTGCAGGGTGAGTTTTGTGGGGGACCAAAGTCCTCATGGCGGTGTGGGGGGATGAAAGGAAAAGGGAATCGGAACGCCTCATGAAAGAGAGAATGGAAATCATTTAGATATAAAACGTTTTTCCGGTGAGTCCCGATTTTAGGGGGGTTTTTTTACTTAATTAAATTTGGAAAAAGTGCTGTTTTTTACTGTTTAAAAGGAGGCCTGGCGAAGTTGACCCCTTTTTTCTAAAATTGGCAGGTTTTTAGGTTTTTAACCGAGCTGATGTTTGAAAATCTATGTTTGGATCAAAAAATGGGCGAATGTTGTAGGGTTTTAAACCCGGCTGGTTTGGCTGACCCCTAAGGTTTGGGCCCAAAATTTGGCAGTGTTTTTTTGGTTATAAAAAGAGCTGATGTCTGACCTTATGTGGTTTTCCCCTAAAGGCAGTTGTAGGTTATTCCTGAGTGATGTCTGACCTCTATGTGGGGCTCTTTTTGGTTTGGGGTTGTTTGGTTTAACCGGGGCTGGTTTTCTGACCTCTAAAGTGGTCTCATATGGGGTGGTTTTAAGGGGTTTTACCTGGCCCGGGGTTTTTGACCCCAAAGGGATCCCTATTTTGGTGGTGTTGGGAGATTATACCTGGCGGGGTCTGCCTTTTAAATTTTGGGCTCTATATGGCAGTGTTGTAGAATTTTTACCGGGGGCTGGGTTTTCTGGACCTCTATGTGGGGCTTTTTTATTGGGGGGTTTTTGTAAGGGTTAACCCCAGAGGGGTCTGACCCCTATGTGGTCTCTATATTGGCGGGGGTTGTAGGGGTTTTTTCCCAAATTGGGGTACCCGCCCCCTATTTTTTGGTTCTTCCCTTGGGGGGGTTTTTAGGGTTTTAAAAAGAGCTGGTGTCTGACCTCTATGTGGTCTCTAAATGGTGGGGTTTTTAGGTTAAAAATGAGCTGGGGTCTGACCTCTATAAAGGTCTCTAAAAATGGGATTGGATAGGTTATTCCCGAAACTTTGGGGTTTTGACCTCTATGTTGGCTTATATGGCGGGGGTTTTTTGGTTATAAACCCGACCCCGGTGGGGTTTTGACCCCCTATTGGGCCCCTATTTTGGTGGGTTTGTAGGTTATACCTGAGCTGTTGACTTTACCAAATAAAAGGGGTCTTATAAGGCGGTTTTTGGGTTATAAACCCGAGCTGGTGTCTGACCTCTAGTGGTCTCCTAATGGGGGGTGGTTTTAGGGTTTTACCTGAAGGGTGGTGTCTACCTTTTAGGTTTTCTATAGGGCGTGTTGTTGGTTATACCTGAGCCGGTGGGCTACCCCTATATAGTTTTAAATTTTGGGATTTTTGGAGGGTTTTTAAAACCCGAGGCTGGTGTCGCCTCTATTTCGGCCCCCTTTTTATTTGGGAGTTTTTTGTAGGTTAAACCCGGGTGGGGTCTGACCTCTATATTTTTATAATTGGGGGGGGTTTTTAGTTATTCCTGAGCCGGGTTGAAAACCCTATAAATACTCTTTTATGGCAGTGTTTTTTAAAGGGTTTTTACCCGAGCGGGGGTCTGACCTTATCGGCCTCTTTATGGGTTTAGTGTTGTAGGGTTTTTCCTGAGTGGGGGTCTGACCTCTATTTTGGGGCTCTATTTTGGGGGTGTTTTTAAGGGTTTACCCCGGTGGTGTCTGGCCCCTATGGGGGCCTCAATTTTGGCGGGTTGAAGGGTTTTAAAGAGTGGTTCTGCCTCTGTGTGGTCTCTAAAGGGGGGAGTTTTTTAGGTTTATACCTGAGCCGGTGGGCCCGCCCCCTTTAAAGTCTCTTTATGGGTGGTGTTTTTTGGTTATACCCGAGCTGGTGTCTGCCTCTATTTGTCTCTATTTTGGGCAGTGTTGTTGGGTTTTCCCCGGCTGGTGTTTGACCTCTATGTGGGGCTCTATATGGTGGTGTTGTAGGTTATTCCTGAGTGGGTCTGACCCTTTTAAGTTTGGGTTTTAATTTGGTTTGGGGTTTTAGGTATACCTGGATAGTATCTGACCCCTTTGTGGTCCTCTATTTTGGCGGGTTTGAGGTTTTTTTTCGGCGCAGGTAAAGTGGGAGGTTTCATGTTTTCCCCCGAAAAATAAATGAGGGAAGCCTGACCCGGGGGATTGGGGTTTCACTTTTACCCTTTCTTGTGGTGTTTTAAATTTTGAAGGTGGTGAGGGTGCGTGACCAAGGGGAAAAATGGAGGGTGGATATTGGAAAGTGGGGGGAGGGGGGTATTGGTTTGGGGTGGAGGGGGATAGTGTAAAGTTTTGGGGGGGTGGGGGTTTTTGTTTGTGGGTGGTGGGGGATTTTTTTTGTGGGGGGTGGGGGGATATTGTATGTGGGTGGAGGGGGGAAATTTTTATGTGGGGGGAGGGGGATATTGTTTTGTGGGTTTGGGGGGGGATATTGGGTGTTGGGGGGGGGGATATTGGGAAAGTGGGTAGAGGGGGATATTTATGTGGGGGGGGGGGGATATTGTTTTGTGGGGGGGAGGGGGGAAAATTTTTATGTGGGTGGGGGGGGAATTGTATGTGGGTTTGGGGGGGGGATTTTTGTATGTGGGTTTGGGGGGGGATAATTTTATGTGGGGGGGGGGGGGGAAAATTTAATGTGGGGGGAGGGGGATTGTTTAAATTTGGGGGGAGGGGGATGTTTCTATGTGGGTGGGGGGGGAATTTTTGTAAAAAAGGGTGGAGGGGTTTTTTGTTTTTGGGGGAGGGGGATAATTTTATGTGGGTTTAAAGGGGGGGATTGTATTTGGGTGGGGGGGCATTTTTGTATGTGGGTGGAGGGGCATATTGTATTTTGGGTGGAGGGGGGTTTGATGTGGGGGGGAGGGGATTTTTGAAAGTGGGTGGGGGGGGGATATTGTTTTGTGGGGGAGGGGGGTATTTTATGTGGGGGCGGGGGTTTTTGTTTGTGGGGGGGGGGGAGATATTGTTTTGGGGGTGGAGGGGATTTGTTTAAAGGGGGGAGGGTGGGATATGTAAGGGGTGGGGGGGGAAATTGTTTTGTGGGTTGGGGGGGATAATTTTATGTGGGGGGAGGGGGATATTGTTAAATTGGGGGGAGGGGCCAAAATTTTTGGTGGGTGGGGGGGGGCCAAAATTGATTGGGGGGAGGGGTATTGATGTGGGGAAAGGGGGGGATAAAGTATGTGGGTGGAGGGGCATTTTGATGTGGGGGGAGGGGCATATTTGAAAGTGGGGGGGGAGGGGGAAAAATTTTTTATGTTTGGGGGGGGGGGGGGGATATTGTTTTTGGGGGGAGGGGATATTGTATGTGGGGGGAGGGGGTATTGAAAGTGGGTGGAGGGGGGTGTTGTAAAAAGGGGGGAGGGGGATAATTGTATGTGGGGGGAGGGGGAAATTTTATGTGGGGGAGGGGATATTGTATGTGGGTTTGGGGGGGCCCTATTTAAGGGGTGGAGGGGCAAAATTGTATGGGGGGTTGGGGGGGGGCATATTGTTTTGTGGGGGGCGGGGGGATATTGTATGTGGGGAGAGGGGGAAATTGTTTTTGTGGGGGAGGGGGATAAAGGGATGTGGGTGGAGGGGGAAAATTGTATGGGGTGGGAGGGGAAAATGGATGTGGGGAGGAGGGGGTATTGTTTTGGGTGGAGGGGGATATTGTTTGTTTGGGTGGAGGTGGAAATTTTTATAGGGGTGGAGGGGGATATTGTATGTGGGGGAGAGGGAATTTTTGTAAAAGGGGGTGGGGAGGATATTGTATGGGGTGGAGGGGGTTTTTGGGATGTGGGTGGAGGGGGATAAATTTATTTTGGGTGGGGGGGGAATTGAGGGGTGGGGGGGCCGAAATTGGAATTTGGGGGAAAGGGGGGGATGGGGGGTTTTAGGGGAAAGATTAAGGGGGGTGTTTGTTGTTGGGTTTGGGGGGGGAAATTTTAAAGTGGGTAGGGGATATTTAAGGGGTGGGGGGGCAAAAGTAAGGGGCGGGTGGGAAGGGGGATTCTTTAAAGCGGGGGTGAGGGGGTATTTTAAAGCGGGTTGGGGGGGGTTTACTAAATATGGGGATGTTTTGGGTTTAAAGGGGGAATTTTTGTAAAAACCGGGTTGGGGGGGCAATTGAAAGTGGGGGGTGGGGAAGGGTTTTGGGGAGGGGGGGGAAAATTTTTTATGGGGTGGGAGGGGGGAAATTGTAGTGGGTGGGTTGGAAATTAATGGGGTGGAGGGGGGGAAAAAAGGTATGTGGGGGGAGGGGGGGTAATTTAAGGGGTGGGGGGGTAAATTTTTATGTGGGTTTTGGGGGGGAATTGGTAATTGGGGGAAAGGGGGTAAATTTAAGGGGTAAAAGGGGGGTAGGTGGGGCTACTTAGCCCCGGTCCGATATGTTAGACGACCAAAAGTGGGGAGATACGATATGTGACCCTTGCTATTTTACTAAACAATACAGGGTTTGTTTTGCACATACAGCCAACCTCCCCGTTTTTGGCGGGGGGTTTCCCCCTATTTTTGGGGCCCCCCAACCCCCCCCCCGGGGGAGTTGGGATTCCTCCCGCCCCAGCAACGGCGGGGGGCCCCTTTTAAAAAGGCCGCGGCACCAAAAAGAAACGCTAGTGCGTACTCTTGCGCCCCCGGGGCCGCTCCCACAGGCGGGGTAAGCGGCCGCTGCCCCGCTTTTACCCCCCGGGTCTCGCTTTGCAGGGAAAAGGGGGGCAGGGAGGGGTCGTTCCCCTCCTTTCCCCCCCCCCCCCCCTGTAAAGTCCCCGGGGGCCGGTGGGGTGCGCCGCACATACAGGGTCAGCGGCGCAGGGGGGAAATACGCGCGGGGGGGGGCAGGGGAGTGACGCTTGGGTGCTCTCACTTCCCCTGCGCCCGAGGAGATCGTCCGGGCGGCCGTGCTGCCGGAGCCGGTAGGTGAGTTTGGGTTTTATTATTTTTTTTTTAATTTGCTATATGGGGGGGTCTGCCTGGCAACAAGGGGGCACAAACCTTTGGGAACAGAGGGGGGGATCTAATTTTGGGAAAAAGAGGGGGGATCTACTTGGGAACGGGGGGGGCACACCCGGCAACAATGGGGGCCCTACCTGGGGAAAAAGGGGGACATCTACCTGGCAACAAGGGGACACTACCTGCCCAAAAGAGGGGCACCCCACCCCGGAAAAAGAGGGGACATTTTACCTGGCAACAGAGGGGACATTACCGGGAACAGAGGGGGGACTAAACCCGGGGAACAGAGGGGGGATTTTCCTGGCAACAAAGGGGGCACTACTTGGCAACAGAGGGGGCACTACCTGGCAACAGAGGGGGCATTTACCGGAAAACAGAGGGGACATCTACCTGGCAACAATGGGGCACTACCTGCAACAGAGGGGGCTCTACCTAGCAACAGAGGGGATATCTCCCTGGCAACAGAGGGGACATCTCCCTGGCAAACAATGGGGCCACTACCTGCCTAAACAAGGGGGGCACTACCTGGCAAACAATGGGGGCACTACCTGGCAACAATGGGGGCACCTACCTGGCTAACAAATGGGGGAAACCTACCTGGCTACAGAGGGGCATCTACTAGCTGTAAGGGGCACTACCTCTTAGGGGGTTACTACCTGGCTATAAGGGCATCTACCTGGCTTTTTTCCCAAAAGCCTTTATGCAGTTAGGTAGATTGGGTGTGGCTTTTTGAAGGGCGTGGCATACCGGAAAGATGGGCGTGTCCATGCAAATTTTTGCCGCGGCGCGCTACCCGCGCCGCCGTCTACAATCTCCTGCTTTTTCATTTTCAAAAGTTGCCAACTATGGTTTTGCATACTGTATTATGTGGTAAAATGGGCGCGTTTATGTCCGAGAGGCCGGTAATATTTCATGTAAAGTAGGGGGGGCCCCCGAGATCAATTCCCCTGTGGGCCCCAGACCCCCAGGCCGACACTGTTAAAGGGCCAATAACCCCCAGACCCTGACCAACGCACCCCACAGTGACCCCCAAACGTACACGCTCTGATTACATATACCCCCGCCAACAGGGGCCTATGTGGAAGCTACTATTTTGAAAATTAACTCGCAACTTTATAAGTGATTCCCTGCAGTACATTTAGTAACTCCCGGAGACTTTTTTTTCTGACACGTTTGTTCATTTTCCCCTTTTTTTCTCCACCCGGTTTTCACCCCTTTCATGCTGATTGCCCCCGGCCAATACTCGTCCCTTAGGATTGGACACAAAACTTAGAATCCTCAACATTTCCCAACTCCTTAATTATAGGATATAAGCCCCTTAGTAAGACAGGTAATTTCCCCTCAGATAGGAAGCTTATAGGTCCCTCAGTTAGACAGTATATATGTCCCCTCAATAGGCCAGGTATATATAGGCCCCCCATCTTAGGCAGGTATATGATATGCCCTCTCATCTGCAGGTATATAATATTGCCCCCCCTTAGAAAAAGGCGGGTATATAGATATAGGGGCACTCAAGCAGAAATTTAGCAATAAGCACCAAATCTATTTCAATTGAAACCAATACAACTAGATGATTCACACGGCGATTATCACGCCCCTTCACATTGACCTCTCTATTTCCCCTTCCCTGCATTTCAAAGGATTTTTTTTCCCTTTTTTTTTCTCTCTCAATGCTTCTACTTTTTTGGACAAACATTTCTCATCCAAATTTTTTCCCTTGACATTTCCTCCGTCCAAGGGGTTTTTTTGATCCTCAAACACATTTTCTCCAATGTCTTTCAGAAACCTACTGAACCCCCGCCCCGCACGTCAGGGTGCAGACACAAGTGTACCCAAAAACGCAGCTCTGTATCGTTATAATTTCGTCCTAACACCAAAAAAATGAAACTTCTGTGAAGCGAGGGCTCTTCGCAAAACGCCAAGTCAAAATCTGAGTTTTGTTTTTAATTTTGTAAGGTAAAATCTTGCATTTTTAAGAATAAATACTTTTTAAGAAAAAAGCCCGAGCTGGGGCTTTTTATCCTGCACGTGCCCGGGTCCCTTTTTTTCTTTTTCATTGGCGCTTTTTCCCCCGGAAATCGGGGGCGGAGCATCAGTGACCTGGGGCGCGTACTAAGGCTACGTATAAAAAATTGCCCCCAACCCTAGAGTGTTTGCCTCTATATTATAACAGGGAAGAATAAAAAAAGGGGGGAGAGAGATGGCGCTCTTTTTGAATATCCCCTAGAGCGGGTTTTAAAAACATTGAAATAAATTTATTAGGGTGCTCCATTTTGGTCGTTTTTTCAAAGTATTTTAGAGGCACAACCCCAAAATGAATTTTAAAAAGGGCCTTCTGAGCCCCCGAGAAAACGGCACCCTTAGTCCCCCTCCTCCAAAACCCAAAAAAAGGTGGGGGGACGGGTACAACGTAAAAATAATCACAAAAGCGAGGGACGGGGCGCCCCTTTCTTTGAATCAGCCCTGGGTGGAGGGTACCGTTGAATAAAAACTTTGTTTTTTCCCCAAAATAAAATAAAAAAGGGTTATTAACCTCAGCATAAAACTGCAAAAACACACAACGCTTTTCCCGTGCCCTAAACCCGGGCACTTTCTCAAAATAAATCCCAGGTCACATAACAAAGACTAACAGAAAAAAAACACTTTTTTTAAAAAGGATTTCATTTTCTAAAGGGTAAAACATGGTTCCCCAATCGGGCCGCTTTTTATTGCAGTTTTTTTAAAAAAAACCCCCCAGGAAAGGAAAGAGCCAATAAAAAAATTTTTTAAATTTCGGGGGATAAAAAATAGAGATTGAAGCAAAGTTGGCTAGTTAAATGGGGGGAAAATTTTTAAAATGGCCCAAAAAACAGGGAGCTACCCCCCTCTTTTAAATTTTTCCTATTGGGGATTTAAACACCCAAAATTAAAAAAGTAAATTTATTTGGGCCAAATGTTTGGGTTGAACAGGGGGAAGGGGAAAGGGTTAAATCAGCCAACCCAAAGACCCGGTTTTTTAATCAAATATTGTACTTGGAAACAGACGGCGCAATTGGGCCTAAGACACCCGTGCCCCCCCAGCCTAAAGGACAAAAAAAAAAATAAGGCGGGTTTTGCTGCTTTTGTTTTAACAAGGGTTTTTCAAAGAGAAAACTAAAATATGTGAAAGGTTTTGCTGCTTTTGTGAAAGAAAGGGTTTTTGCTAAAGAAAACCTAAAATATGGCGGGTTTTTGGCTGCATTTTTGTAAGCAAGGGTTTGCGAAGAACACTAAAATATGTGCAGGCTTGCTGCATTTTGTGTAAGCAAGGGTTTTGCTAAAGGACACTAAAATATGTGCGGGTTTCTTGCTAAAAAAAATTTTGTAAAACAAGAGTTTGGGTTTGGGAAAAGGGGAACATATTTTAAACCAAAAAAAGGGAAAACATAATTACATAAAAAAAAAAATTTAATTTTTGAAATTGCGAACCTTTTAGTGCCGGGAAAAAATCACACAAAAAAAAAAAAAAAAAAAAAGGAGAGAATAACTATAGGGGGCAAATGAATCTTTCATGTTTTCCCGTTCCATTTAAAAAACCGGACAAAAAAATGTAAATTTCCCTTATAGGGCCCGGAAAGAAAAACCTAGCCCGGTGTATAAAAAGAATAAAAAGGAAGGGGACTCAACTCCAGATTTTTCACTATTAGAAAAAAAAAAAAAAAAAGGAGAGCAAGGAAACCCGCCCCCCTTTGCTTTGGTGTAAAGACTGCCCAGGAGAAAAAAAAAAAAAAAAAAAAAAAAAAAAAAAAAAAAGGGAAAAAAAAAAAAAAAAAAAAAAGAAAAAAAATTGTGAATTTGTAAAAAACCGAAAAAAGGGGACCAATGCAAAAAAACCATAATATAAGTTTAAGGGGGGAATTAACAATGATATCATTTTAATGTGCCCAAAAAACGGGGTTGCCCAAAAATAGAAAGGGGAAAATAGAAAAAATTATAAAATAAAAAAGAGAAAAAAGTGAAAACTTGAGTTTCCCAATTGCTTAAATTTTAAAAATCTTAGAAATAAATTCTACGGCTTCTTTTAAAATCCTTTAGGTTTTAGGCGTAAATTAAAAAACCAAAAAACCCCCTTCCCTTTTTTTAAAGATCTAAAATTTCTTTTAAAATTGGTTTCCAGTGGTACATAAACAATGGGTTGTTTTTGTAAGCTTTTTTGGGGTTTTTTGGTCATGGGGGTTCCCAAAAATTTTCCCTTTTTCTAATACAAGACCGTGTCCATTTGGGCGCGGGATGCAAGGGGCGCGGGTTCCTTTCCCCACATTTGGGGAGTTTGCTTTCCGGAAACTGGTATAAAATATCACGAATGCACTTTTTACAATTTAATTGATATTTAAATTTTTAAAAAGGGGGCCCTTAGTTTTGGGTTAGATGTAAATTTCACAAAGCTGTTAAAAATAAAAGGGCGCAACATAGACTTTGAACTTATTTCCACAGGGGCTGCCCCCCAAATTTTTTTTCAGTCATAGTTTTAAATTTCCCATTGGGGCCCCCTTGTTAAGCGGAGCTACCATTTTTTTTTATAAAAGGTGCTCCCCTAAATATTAAATTAGGCCGTTCAGGTATTCCCTTTCTGTAGGAAAGGATTTTTTTTTAAATTAAAAAACCCAAAGTTTTTTGGGCAGTACCTTTTGATTTGTAAATGAGAAAAAAACAGTATTTGGGTTGACCAAAAAAAAATTTTTTGTGGGGATCGGGAAAGATTTTTTTTTGGGCTTTTTTTAAAGGGGAAATTTTTCTATTTTTCCTTTTTTTTTTTAAGGGACTAACAATCCCCTCTTTTTCCAAAGTTGAAATTTTTTTTTTCCCGGCCGGAAACCGTTTAATGTGAGAAAAGGAAAACCTTTTTAAAAAAAAACTTTTTTTTAAAAAATTTCTGTCTTTTTTATTGCACACATCGGGTGTCTGAACTTTTTTTAATTTCCGTTTTTCCTTCCCTATCTGGCCGTAGGGTAATTTCGAAACCCCACGTCTAGGGAGGGCACTGTTAAAAGGGAAATGTAACTATTAATATCGACCTTTTTTGAAGAAGGAAACATTTTTAAAAAAAGAACCCTCCTGTTGGAAAATTTAAATACCCTAAAAATTAAATTTTTAAAAAGATCGCGGTTTTAGAAAATTGGATCCCCCCAATTATTGTTTTTTGGGGCCCGGAAATAAAGGCATGCATTAACCCCAAAAGGGCCAGTCCAAATGAAAAGAATCATCTATATATCTCTTATATGGAACTACATACCCGGAAAAAGGGGGTGGGGGTATATTAAATTCCAATTCGAAGACCCCCGGGGAACAAATTGCGTACGAGGGGGGTAAACCCTTGGGCCCCCTTGCATACCCTTTTAAAATGCCTGTAGGTTTGGGGCCATCAAAATTTTTAAAAAAATTTTTTTTGTTAAAATAAACTCCAAAACCTTCTAAGAAAAAACTTTTTTTGTGCATAGGTCAAACGTCTTTGGGACTTTTGACTGAACAAAAATTTGGGGGGGCAGCCCCCGTGGAAAAAGTTCATGCTAATTTTTCGCTTCAATTTTAACAGCTATTTAGTTTTCAAACTAACAATACTAAGGCCATCCCCTTTTAAAAATTTAAATATCAATTAAATTGTTTAAAATTGCATTCGGATAAATATCATTCCCGTGCGAATGCAAACTCCCAAAATGTGGGAAAGGACCCCCTCGCCCTCGCATCTGCGCCAAAATTTGGGCAAAAGGTCTTGAAAAAAGAAAAAAAGGGGATAATACAAAGAAGGGGTGGCAAAACATTTTTGGGATCACCATGACCCCAAAAACCCAAATAAGGGTTACAATACAACCTATTGATCATAACCAACCTTTGGGAAACCAAAAAATAGATTTTAGGGTAAAAGAAGGAAAGGAAAGTTTTTGGGTTTTAATTTACAGACCTTAAAAACCCCCCAAAAGGATTAAATGAAGCCGTAAACTCATTTACTAAATTTAATTTTTCAAAGGGAAATTTTAAATCAAGTTTTCACTTTTTTCCTTTTTTTGAATAAAATTTTTTCTAATTTTTCCGGTTTAAGACAAAAATTTTTTTTGACAAATTATAAATTAAATCATTGTTAATCAAACCCCAACACTATATTTCTTATGTATTTGCATTGGGCCCCAATTTTTCGATAATTTTACAATTTGTCACAATATTTTTTTTTTTTTTTTTTTTTTTTTTTTTTTTTCTCCTGGCAGTCCCTTTTCACCAAGCAAAGGGGCGGTTTCCCTTTCTCTCCCTTTTTTTTTTTTTTTTTTTTTTTTCTTTCTACTAGTGGGAAAAACTTTGGGGTAGAGTCCCCCCCCCTAATCACTTATTTTCATATTAAACACGGAACTAGAGTTTTCTACCGGGGAATAAGAATTCACATTTTATCCGTTTAAAAAGGAACGAAAGCATGAAAAATACCTTTGCCTCTATAGGTTTTTTCTCTTTCCTTTTTTTTTTTTTTTTTGTGTAAAATTTAATCCCAGCACTAAAAGGTTCCCCAAGCACAAAATATTTTTTTCTTTAGGGAATTTTTTTCCTTTTTTTGTAACAAATGTTTCCCCCCTTTCCCCAGCAAACTCTTGCTTACACAAATGCAAACAAGACCTTTCACAATTTTAAATGTCTCTCCAGCAAAACCCCTTGTTTTACAAATTTCACAAGAAACCTTTCACATATTTTAGTGTCTCTTCAGCAAGGGCCCCCTTTCTTTCACAAAAATTTTTGGCCAAGAAACCCCACATATTTTAGTGTCCCCCTTTTAGCAAACCCCTTTCTTTAAAAAATGCAGCAAGACCTGCACATATTTTTGTGTCCCCTTTAGCAAACCCTTGCTTACACAAATGCAACAAGACCTGCAAAATATTTTAGTGTCTCTTTAGGCTTTGGGGGGGGCCGGCTGTCTTATCACAATAGAAACCCCTCCGGGTTCCCCCACAGTACAAATATTGTTTTAAAAAAACCCATCTTTATTGGGGTGATTTAACTTTTCCCCCCCGCTTTCAACCAATCATAGGCCCAGTACATTTTACTTTTTTTCCCTTGGGGTGTTTTTAAACCCCCCCCCAAAAAATCTAAAGAGGGGGGTAGCTCCGTGTTTTAAATTTGGGCAATTTAAATTCCCCCCTTTTAACTAGCCAAAATTTTCTACAATCTCTATTCCTATCCCCCGAATTTTAAAATTTGTTATTGGCTCCCTTTCCTTTCCTTGGGGGGTTTTTTTTAAAAATTTTGCCAAAAAAGAGCGCGATTGGGGAACCCTGGGTAAACCCAAACAAAAATGACCCCTCCTTTTTAAATAAAAATTTTTTTCTTCTGTAGTCTTTGTTATGTGACACGAAACATTTTTTAGAAAGTGCCGGTTCAGGGCACGAAAAGCGTTGTGTTTGTTGCTTTTTTTTGCGAATTTAATACCTTTTTTCCCTTTTAAATGGAAAAAAACATAAGTTTTTATTCAACCCGGGGACCCTCCCCGAGGCTGATTCAAAGACGAACGCCCCCGTCCCCTCGCATTTTTTTGCATTAAACATATTATAAAACGCAAAAACCCCAAGGGACTAACCCCAAATGTAATTTAATACCCAAAATTTGTTAAAACAGTTTTAAAAAACCATTGTGCGCCCCCCGCCCCTTTTTTTTCCCTTTTTGGCAGGTAGGATTTAGAAAAAGGGCCCCTCAGGGGAGGTATTTTAAACCCATATAACACTCAGGCGGGGAATAGCTATTAGGGGCCAAAAATCAGGGAGGACCAAAAGGGGGGCCCCAAAGGCCCCGTATTTTTAAAATTTGGGGGACCCCGGCAGTAAAAAAGCTATAGGGGCACTCTCAGACAGGTAAAACAGGGCACTCAGGGAAAGGTTTTATAAGGGGCCTCAGGGGGTAAAAAAAAGATAGGGGCCCCCTCAGGCCCGGAAAAATGGGGGGCACCAGGCAGGGATAAAGGGGGGCACTCAGGCAGGTAAAAAATGGGGGCACTCCCGGCAGGTAAAAAAAAAGAGAAAAAGGGGCACTCAGGCAGGTAAAAAGGAGGCACCCCAGGCAGGAAAATAGGGGGCAAATCAAACAGATATTAAAATAAAATAGGGGCACTCCCGGGAAGGGATATAAGGGGCAACTGAGACAGGTATATAAAAATAGGGGCAAAACCCGAAAGGTATAAAAAGGGGGCACTCCCGGGAGGTATTAGGGGGACTTTCCGGGCAGTATTAAAAGAGAAAAGGGGGACTCAAAGGGATTAAAATAGGGGAATTTGAAGCACTCAAACAGGAAAAAAAGCGCACTCCCGGGCAGGAAAAAAGATGGGGCACTTCCCCGGCAGGGAAAAAGGGGCAATTTCCCGGGAAAAGGGATATAGAAAATATGGGGACTCAGGCCCGGTAAAAATAGGGGCACCAGGGCCCGGGATATAGAAATGGGGCCCCCCCCCCTCAGCAGTAAAATAGGGCCCCCCCCAGCAGGTTTTTATAGGGGGATTTTAGGCAGGTTTTATAAAGATAAGGGCCATCAAAGGGAAAATAAAAAAGGGAAAAAACCCAGGGAGGTGGGATAGGGCACCAGGGCAGGTAAACAGGGGGACTCAGGCCCCGGGTTTTTAAAAAAATAAAATTAATCTCCCCCCTTTTTCCTCTATTCCCGGCCGCACCCTCCCTTCAAGCCAGGCCCCCCCAGTGCTGGGAAACCTTTCCCTTCCCCCCACTCCTTTGGGGCCCCCAAAAGCTTTTTGACGGGGTGTGGGCCGAAGGAAGGGAAAAACATCCGGGGATGAAAATCACTTTTTATTTCGGGGCTGACCCAGCTTTTCAAACACGTGGCCCGGGGCCCTCCTCAGCGCATGAGGCCCAGCGCCCTCCCCCCTGTGTCCCAACCCCCCTGGCCCAAAAAAACCCTCCAAAACTTCCCCCCCGCGAAAGCAAAAAAACAGCTAAAGGGGCCCCCCCCGGGGCGCTCCGGGGCCCATGGCAGCGGCCCCCGGACCCGGCGGGGGTTTTGGGCCTCGCCTGCCCCCCCCTTAGACAAAGGGAAAAGGTAGGCCCCCAAAGGCCCCAAAACCCCAACCCTCTGCCTTTCCCCCCCTAACCGCCCGGTTTGGGCATACAAGATACAAACCCAAAAACGTTTTGCCCGGACCTTTTGGGGAAAAATGTATTAGAGCGAAAACATTGGGAACAAAACCCCCCAGCTGGTTTTGGAACAGGGCTGTGTCCAAACCCCAGAGATGGGAAAGGGTTAACCGAACCAAATTAAAAAACCATAATTCCAAAAAAGGGCCCCATCTTTGGGACCCCATCCCCAAAAAACCAAAATTTCCCGAAATTTTTTTAAAAATTTCCGGGAATGGGCCCCGGGTTTTTCCCCCCATGACCCCGGCCCCCTGGGGCCAGCCAGAAAAAATTTTACTTCGTCAAACCTGGCGGCCATTCCCCCCCCTTCTCCGCAAAACCCCCAAAACCCGGAAAGATGGGAGTTTTTGACGTCCCCCTTAAAACCCCCAAGTGGGGACCAAAAACAGAAAAAATACAATAGCAGTGACAGCAAAAACAAAATCAGGGCACAGGGCTTTATTTAAAATTAAAATTTTATCCAAAACCCCCATCCGGGTGATCCTTCCGCCCCCGGACTTTTTCTAAAAACCTATCCCCGGGTTTATACCATCCCGCTGAGCCCGTGTTCAAACCTACCTGTTTGATTAAACCCTTCTTCGGGCCTTTTGTACTAATCCTATCCCCCTTTGAAAAACCCCTCCCGCCGGAACTTTGGGATTAATCCCAAAACCCTGTGTGGGTACCGTCCCGCTTTAGCCTGTAAACTAATCCCCAACCCCGTGTGAAAACCCCCTGCTGAGCTCTGTAACTAATCCTTTTTCCTGTGTGAAAACCATCTGCTGAACCGTGTAAAACCCAAAACCAAACCTTTTTTGATACTGTTCCCCGCTGACTGTGTATTTTAATCCACCCGTGGGTACCGGACCCCGCTGATTTTGTGGAAACCCAAAAACCCCAAAACCTGTTTTTTTTAATAAGTTCCCGCTGAAGCTGTGGGATCTAATCCTAACCTGTTTTTTGGGGTACTGCCCGCTGAACCTGTGTTAAAACTAATCCTATCCCCCGTGTGATACTGTCCCCCCCCCCTTTAGGCTGTTTTATCTATCATATCCTGGTGTGAAACCCTCTGGGTGAGCTCTGTATCTAATCCTAAACCCGTTGATAAATGTCCCCCCCTGAGCCTTTTTTGGTATCCCCAATCCCAATTTTCCCTTGGGGAATTTCCGTCTGCTGACCCCCGTTTTCCCAAAACCTAACCTGTGAAAACCGTTCCCCCCTGAACTGTGGGATCTAAACCAAACCTCTTATTAAACCCTTTTGCCCCGAACGTGGGATCTAAAAACCCCAAATCCGCCCTGATACCATCCCGCTTTTGCTGTGTTTTCTAAACCCAACCTGGGGTGAAAAACTGTCTGCTGAACTGGGGCATTCCCAATCCTATCCCCTTTTGGAATTTCCGTTCCCCTTAAACTTGGGCATCTAAAACCCAAACCTGTGTGGGTGGGAATTTTGCTGAGCGTGTATCTAATTTCCCCCTCCCCGTTTGATAACCCCCTCCCGGCCCCGAGAAAACCCCCGTATCAAAACCCATCCCGGGGAAACCAGTCTGGGGACTGTTTAATCAATCCTAAAACCTGCGGAATTTCCAAAACCTCTGAGCCTTTTGTAAAAACAAAACCTATCCCCCCCGTTTATACCGTCCCTGAGCCGTGTAAACCTTTAAACCCATCCTGCAAAGATACCCCTCCCCGCTGGCTGGTAAAAAAAATCCAAACCCCTGGGAAAACCCCTTTTCCCCGAGCATTTTACACTCTGTTAAATGAATTTCCTCCATACCTGACCAAAATTAATTTAAGAACCCCCCAATGTAAACAAGGGGTCCCCGCAAAATTTACCCAAATTCCCCCAAACAAAGACCTATTTTTGGTAGGAAAACCAGACACCCGGCCTCTGGGAGAAATTTTATAAAATTTCCTCCAAAAAATTTACCATAAAAATGGGAGAAAAACCCCTGTTTCAACCCGGCTCTTTCAAACTTTTATATTACCTCCCCTTAAAAGTTTAAAACCCAAAAAGGGGGTAACAAAAGTGTAAAACAGGGTTTGCAGACTGTATAATAAAAAATTTCCCTAAAGGGGGACCCCTATTTGGGGAGACCCCCCAGGGTAAAACAGACTCTGGGAACTGTATAATTTCCTCCTACAGTGACCCCTATATTGGGAGACAACCCCCGTGTAAATCAGGCTCTGCAGACGTTTTAAATTTCCTCCATAACAGTGGGCCAAATAAGGGGTAGACCAAACCCGGTAACAAAAGCCCCTGCCAAAACTTTTATAAAAAACCACCCCTAAAAGTTTACCCCTGTTTGTTTAAAAAACAAACCCTTGGGAAAAAAACTGCAAAAAAGTAAAAATTTCCCCCAACAGTGGGGCCATAAAAGTTGAAAAACCATTTACACAGGCCTGCAACGTAATCACCTCCATAACAGTGACCATAAAAGTGAGAACAACATGAACACAGGCCGTGCAACGTAAATAACCCACCATCAGTAAACCCCTAAAGTTGGGAAAACACCATGTAAAAACAGGGTCCCGTAAAAAATGGGGTAAAAACCTCCAAAAAAATGACCAAAAGTGGGAAAAATTTTTCAATGTAACACAGGGCCCCCAGACTGTAAAAATTACCTTTCCCTACATGGGCCATATTTGTTGGGGAAAACCAAACCCGGTACACAGGGTTTTCCTTTCAGACTGTTTTATTAAACCAAACCCAAAA
Source organism: Phyllomedusa bahiana (assembly GCA_025379985.1). Taxonomy (NCBI): domain Eukaryota; kingdom Metazoa; phylum Chordata; class Amphibia; order Anura; family Hylidae; genus Phyllomedusa; species Phyllomedusa bahiana. The sequence continues at coordinate 27,771 of JAODAL010038443.1, forward strand.
AGTGACCAAATAGTGGGGGAAACACCAGTTGGAAAACAGGGGTCCCGGCCCGACTGTATATTACCTCCCAAAGCAGGAACCCCAAAAAATGGTAAAACCCCCAGTGTACACAACGGCCCAAAAATGGGATCTTAAAACCCCATAAAATTAAACCCCTTTTTTAAATTTTTAAGTTTGAAGCCTTTTTTTTTTCCCCAAAATGGATTTTTGGGTTCTGATTCCGGGTGGGAATTCCCCGCGCGGAATCTGCCTCAAATCACATCCAAAAAAACACTTTTTGGGGGTTTAACCCGGGCCCTTTTTTTTTGGGGACATATACTGTAAGGGGCTAATTTTCCCACCGGGTTTAAATTGCGCCCACCGTATTTTCACCCGCAAATTTTCGCCGTGGTAAAGGGGGCCGGGAGCGGGGGGGGGGGGCCCCCGGGACCCCCCCCGGCCCCCTAAAAACATTCAATTTCCCCCCAGGGGCTAAAAACACCGTGAATAAGTTTGCATTTACTTTTCCCCCCGCCCCGTTTGTGTGAGCAGGGGAAGAGGGGAAATAATCCATAGTTCTCTATGAAAACTGTGGGTTACCTAAAGAAGCTGGGCCCTATTTCCGCCCTTTAATTTTGGGATTACGGCGCAAAATTTTTCGGGCCCAAAAAATGTTTTCCCAAAAAAAAAAAGCCGTGTGAACATAGCCTAAGTCTAAGTTCACACGGCTAATTGCAGGGCATACAGTACACCCCGCAATTACGTCGCATATTCGGGAGCTCGCGCCGATCGGCCCCATAGACTGTCATAACTCGCGCCGCTTAAGCGCCGTGAATAAATGACACGTCACTTATCTCCCCACGATGGTACTGTACGCCCAGGAATAGGAGGCGTAATCCATAGTTCTCTATGAGAATTGTGGATTATCGTAATGACTGGCGCGCATGTCGCTCAGATTAGAAATGTGCCCCAATTTAACCCGAGTGAACATAGCCTGAGAGGCGTAAATCTGCCTCGGAAAATCCTGATCGTAACCGTTGCGGAATTCCTCACATACAAGTTTGGAATTTTCCGTCGAGGATACAATGCTCTTTCGGTGCTGGCATTTTCAGTTCCTGAATGTACTCTTATTCGGGCGTAATTCCCCCAAATACCTGGACGAAATTTAGGGGGTCCGCAAATTTACGTTCCCGGGGGTAAATACGGTTTTCAAATTATTGAACAAAAGAAAATTAGGCTTGAAAGGGGATTCCAATGTAAAATTAGCGCCTCCATCGATTCACAAAGAAACGGGAAAGGAAGCTTATTTTCGGGGACGTAATTTTCCCCCGGAATCGTAAATTACGTCCCGAAAAAGTTTTACAATTTTGGAATATTAAGTCCCCTAGTCACTTTAGGCCATGTTCACACGGCTTAAATTCTGGGACGAAATTCAGTCCGTAATTAGGCGCCGAAGTGCGCCAATTACGGGCTTAATCCGTCCCATTTAACTACGGTAATCCACAGTTCTCAAAGAGAACTATGCTTTAAACGTCTCCTCTCCCTGCTCGCAATCCGCCGAGGGGGAGATAATTGACATGTCCTTTCTAGCGGCATATACGCACCGCTAGCAATGACTGTCTATGGGCCGGCGAAGTGCCGGCACCCCGCTCGCTCCCCCGCTCCCGCCCCCGGCCACGCGGCATAATTGCGGGGCGGAAGTACGCCCCGCAGTTAAGCCGTGTGAACATAGCCTTATTGAGGCGTATTTTGCAACGTAAATCCCCATAGTAAAGAATGGGGATAGTATTTACGACGCGAAAATAGCGCCACAACTTTGTGCCCAAGTATTTGAAATACGGTAATTTTCCCCCGGGAAAAAAGTTAAGTCTGAAGTTAAACGTATTTCGGATCCCGAAAACCGCCGTCAATGGTAAAAGGAATAGGTCCCTATAGGGCGGGGGTCCGGGGGAGGGTTTGCCCGGCCCCAAAACCCGCACCGCTCCCTCCCGGCCACACGGCGTAATTACGTCCCGCAGTTAAGCCATGTGAACATAGCCTAAGGCGGCTTATTTCAGGGACGGATTGCAGCCGTATTGCACGCTGTATGGCGCTGCAATACGGCTGGAATCCGTCCCAGCCATTACGGTAATCCACAGTTCTCATAGAGAACTATGGATTACGTCTCCTCTCCCTGCTCGGCGAATACGCCGAGCGATGAGAAAGTGACATGTTCATCATTTACGGCGTGTAAACGCCGTGAATAATGAATGTCTATGGGGCCGGCGAGCTGCCGGCCCCCCGCCCCCGCTGCACGGCAGCCAAGGTAATTACGGGGCGAAATCCGTCCCGCAATTACCTTGGCAATAAGCCGTGTGAACCAGGCCTAACATTGTCAGGCATAGTGAGTCCTGGCACCATAACTGCAAAATAAGAAAGACAGGCTCCAGCACCCTAAAAAAACCAAAAAACTTTTGCACACTGTAAAAACCGTGGATTAAACTCTATAGGTCCCACATCAAAACTGTTTCATTGTAAATCTGCCATGGCTGCCTATAGCAACCAATCACAGCTCACCTTACATTTCTTACACTTCTCTATAAAAATAAAAGCTGAGCTCTGATTGGTTGCTATGAGCTTTAAATGGTTGCTATGGACAACACAGGCAAAGCTACATCTAGGCCTCATTTATCACAACGTTCTAGCTGAAAGACTGTCTCTGTTGCCCATAGCAACCAATCGCAGCTCTACTTTCATTTCTTAAGAACCAATCAGAGCTCAGCTTTCTTTTCTTATACTGCTCTGGAAAAATGAAAGCAGAGCTCTGATTGGTCGCTATGAGCTCTGATTGGTCGCTATGGGCTCTGATTGGTCCCGGGCTATCGTGGGCTCCGATTGGTTGGCTATGAAGGGGTCTGATTGGTTCTATGGGCTCTGATTGGTCCGCTATGAGCTCTGATTTTTTGCTATGGGCTCTTATTTGTTGCTATTGGTCTAATGGTTTTTTGACTCTGATTGGTTTTCTAGGGTTTGATTGGTCGCTATGGGCTCTGTTGGTTCTAATGGGCTCTGATTGGTTGCTATGGCTCTGGATTGTGGCTATGGCTCTGATGGTTGCTATGGGCTCCCGATTGTTGCTATGAGCTCTGATTGTTACTATGGGTTCTGATTGGTCCTATGGGCTCTGATTGGTTGCTATGAGCTCTGATTGGTTTCTATGGGCTCTGATTGGTTGCTATGAGCTCTGATTGGTCGCTCTGGACTCTGATTGGTTGCTATGCGCTCTGATTGGTCGCTATGTGCTCTAATTGATTGCTATGAGCTCTAACTGGTTGCTATGGGCTCTGAGGGGTTAGTATGGGCTCTGATTGGTTGCTTAGGGCTCTCATTGGTTGCTATGAGCTCTGATTGGTTTCTACGGGCAACAGAGAATCTTATAGTTAGACAGTTTTGACCAATTAGGCCCATTAGGTTAGTGGTTGCATTTAAGGAAAACTAGGCTTACCTCCATACACATACCTCCCAACTGTCCCTATTTTGGAGGGACAGTCCCTATTTTTAACCCTTGTCCCTCTGTCCCCTCTTAGCTCATAAATGCCCTCTTTTCATTTAGGAAACAGATTTGTATCAATAAACTACTATTTGCTGTATAAAGTATTATTGTTCCTGCTTTATTTTTTCAAAAACCATTTTACTTAATTCTCATTCTTTGGGTACAAGAAACCCTGAAAATTTTTCTCCCTTTTTCCCTGTCAAAAAAGGTTGGAATGTATGGTGGGGGGCATGGTTTTGGGTGGGTATGGGGTGTGATTTTTCGGGATGTTTTTTTTGGGTGGGGGGTTAGAGGCTGGCCGATTGTTCCCTTTTTGAAATCTCTAAAAGTGGGGGTATGCATACATGGTGGCCCCCCGGCTGTTTAAACCTCTGACACTGGCCCCCCAACCCAGGGCTCCAAGCACTGTGCTGTTTAACCCTTTAGACACTGCGACCGTCATGGACCACTTTGTCTAAATGTGCACTGTTCCTCCTTCTAATCACCCCCGCCCCGTGTGACGAAATCGTGGGTTGCTGGATGGTTGTCATGGCAGCTGGAAGCCTAACGTGGGCTCTCATCCACCATTTTTAGTGTTTTTTCCCTTCGGGTTCAAAAAAAATTAAAATTAAAACATTATTTAAAGTTCAGATAAGTCCCTTCGCCATTTTTCCCAAACAAAAAATAAAAAAAAGAATAAAAAATGCCCAAAAAATCATACCCCCGAGTGCGTAAAAAGTCCGATCTATGAAAATATAACATTACGTTCAGCACTGTACAAGAAAGAACGTTGTGGGGTTTTTTGGGTCATTTCACAGCCCCAAAAATATGGAATAAAAAGGGATCAAAAATTCACATCTATCCCAAAATGGTGCCAATAAAAAGTGCAGTTTAGATCTCAAAAAACTGCTCCCTCGCTCATGTCCATAGGTGGAAGAGGAGAAAAGTTATTGGTCGCGGAAAAGGGGAAAATTTTTAGGAAATGGGGAAAATAAAGGAAAAACCCACAATTTGGGTTTACCCCAAAACCATCAACCTGAAGGTAAAGGGGTAAAACATAATTTTATAAAACCAAGATAAGCAGCGTAAAAACCAAACTCCCACAGAAATGGCGCAAGGACATTTTTTTTTTTTTTTACCCCCACTTTTGAAATTTTTTGGGTTTTTAGCCTTAAAAGCCGCTTTGTCTGCAAAAATAAAACCCCTCCTAGACTATGTAGTGGAAATACAAAAATTTTTTGGCTCTTGGAAGGTGGAGAGGAAAATATCCAAGGAAATTTTATGACCGACTGTCAGGGAAGGTTAAAACAAAAAAACATTTTGGGGACACTGGATCGAAACCACTCAGAACAGAACATTTTAAAAAGAAGCATGAAAAACCATTAAAATAAAACCCCTGAAAAACATGGCAAGGGGTTTTTTTTTTCCATTTCAATTTCCCAGTATATTCTATGGTAGGCAATGGGTACCATTTTAAAAAAATCATCTAATCCGCAAAAAAAGCCCCCTAAGTCTATTTTAAGAAAAAATAAAAAAATTAAAATTGGAAGGCGAGAAGAAAAAAAAAATAAATAAATTCACAACCGGGGGAGGGGGTTGAAAAAAATACGAAACTTTTTCCCAACAAACCCCACCCTTTTTCTCGGGCTCCTCTGTGATCCTCTTCTCTCAACTTCTGGGTTCTTGCCTTGACACAAAGAAGAGGCTTGTCCTCCATTCACTTACAATGAAGCTTCTTTAGCACAAACCTGGAATTCAGGAGGAGCGGATCACCAGGAGCAACAGTGACGGATTTTTTTTAAGACCACCCTGGCCCCAGTGGCAATTTGTTTTCAGTGGATAACCCCTTTAATTAGGCTGTTATTAGTCAGGCAATTAGTGGCGTCAGGGGCCCATCCTGGAGCCCCCAATTAATGCTCCCCCCTACAGCCACTAGTTGCCTTATGTGCGTAAAGAGTTTAATGACGGAAATATCCAGAACCGTTGGCGTCATGTGATCCCATTACACTGACCGGGGAGCGGAAATTTATTTTTGGGTTGAGAATTGATGATCATACACAATGTGACGCCATTCTCTGCGCCGCAGCGATGGCGGCTACCCCTGGCACTGTGTCATTACGTATGGAGAGTGTGTGGAGGATTCATGGTTTTCCTCTTGTAATAGCAAATTTATATTTTGTCTTCTTATTTTTAGCCCCCAGACAAAGAGCAGAGACTCCATAGCAGCCTAAAAGGGAGGTGGTGCTCCCGCGTAGACTCCCCGAGCGCCTGCTTATACAGCTGGAACCTGGAGAGGTTAGTGACCTACAGGACAGTAAGCAACGCTACCCAATGGACCACCAGGGATCCTATAATTGATGCTGTCACTGCCATAGACCACCAGGGATCCTCAAATTAACAGAGTCACTGTTCTAGATCATCAGGGACACTACAATTAACAGTTTCACTGCTCTAGAGCACCAGGGATCCTCAAATTAACAGTGTCACTGCTCTAGACCAACACGGATCCTCAATTTAACAGTGTCACTGCTCTAGACCACCAGGGATCCTCAAATTCACAGTGTCACTGCTCTAGAGCACCAGGGATCCTCAAATTAACAGTGTCACTGCTCTAGACCACCAAGGATCCTCAAAATTACAGTGTCCCCTGCTCTAGACCCCCAAAGGGGTCCTCAAATTAACCCGTGTCATGCTCTAGGCACCAAGACCTCAAATTAACAGTGTCAGTACTCTAGACCACCAAGGATCCTCAAATTAACAGTGTCACTGCTCTAGACCACCAGGATCTTCAAATTCACAGTGTCACTGCTCTAGACCAAAAAGGATCCTCAAATTCACAGTGTCACTGCTCTAGACCACCAGGGATCCTCAAATTAACAGTGTCACTGCTCTAGAGCACCAGGGAAACCTTAAATTAACAGGTACTGCTTAAAAAGCACCAGGGATCCTCAAATTCACAGTGTCACTGCTCTAGACCACCAGGGATCCTCAAACTAACAGTGTCACTGCTCTAGACCACCAGGGATCCTCAAATTAACAGTGTCATGTTGACCCACCAAAGGACCCCTAAATCACGTGTCACGCTTAGACACTGGGACCAAAAAATGTTCCCTTAGTGCTGTAGCCCAAAGGACCTAAAATTATCCCTTCACTGCTCCAGAACACGGGAGGATCCTGACATTAATCTCTTCATTGTCCTTCATTGTCCTAGACCCCCAGAAAGGATATGTTAGCAACACATTTCTCTGCCATAGAGCACCAGATACATCAACATTAAACCTCTTCCTTCCCTAGACCACCAGGGATCCTAAATTTAACAGTGTCACTGCTCTAAAACAACAGAGATCCGATAAAACCCTCCTAACTGACTGCCCTTTCAAGAGTAACGAGCACAGCATCCCGCGATCGTGTGACTTTTAAGATCCTGGTAGGAAAAGGGGGGGACTGGGAATAAAAATCCCCCTGGACAGGCCCCAGAGCCCACAACAATACCCGTTACAAAATGCCCCTTGTTCCCACCTCGCCATTTCTAAAAAATCTACACTGTAAAGTGTTTTTCAACAGATTTTTTTTGGGTGCATTTTTTATGGCTTTTTGGGTGCGTTTTTGTGAAAGGCAGTTAATGCGGGACATTTCTGCCAAAAAAACCAAAAAAAACCCCCCCAAACCGCTCCGTGTGAAAAGCCCTAAACAAAGAAGAAAAATAGTGGTGCAGAAAACCCCCTCATCACAAGTCAGGTGTGCCCTTTTCAACGGGGAAAACCCACCTGCATACATAGCACCACATAACCTCAACCCCCAATCCACCCCCAGTAGTGGGTCACCTCAATGAATACGCATGATTCACCAGAAGTAAAAGGCAGGACTCACAGGAGATCATCTCTGAGGGGAGTTGTTTCTTCTCCTTTTCTTTCCTTTGGCCCAAACCCCATGACGTTTCCCGATGAGTGTTCCCTTCATTTCTTTTCCTCCATAAACAGAGGCATTTCCTCTTCTAGTGGTCACTATCTCCCGTAGAATTTCCACAAAAATCTTGACTCCTCTCCTTTTCCAGCATTTTTCCTTCAATTTTCCCCAAAAGGTATGTTAACCCTTAAGTATTAGAAATTAAAAAAAATGTCAGATAAGGATGTAAATAGGTGCCCCCATTAGGAGGTAAAAGGGCCTCCTCCTTAAATTTTGGGAGGTAGACGGGGTACCCCCATTAACAGCCAGGTAGTGGGGGGTGTCTCCAGAAAAATAGCCGTAGTGGGGTTTTTTTTCCCCCTAATAGCCCGGTAAACTGGGGCTGCCCCGTAATAGCCGGTGCTGGGGCCCCCCGTAAATGCAGGTAGGGGGCTGCCCCCCGTAAACTTTAGCCAGGTCTGGGGGTGCCCCCAGTAAAAAACCAGGTAGTGGGGGCGCCCCCAGTAACAGCCGGTGCTGGGGGGCCCCCCGTAATTAGCCAGGTAGCTGGGTTCCCCCCGTAATTAGCCGTTTTGCTGGGGGGCCCCCCCGTAAATTAGCCAGGTGGGGCCAGTAATTAGCAGGTAGGGCCCTTTTAAATTTGCCCGTAGGGGAGGGGGAGTAAAATTTGCCCGGTAGGGCCAGGGGCGTAATTAGCCGGGTAGGGCCGTAAGTAGCCAGGCAGGGCCTTTGTAGGCAAGCGGGCCCAGTATAAGCCAGGCAGGACCAGAATATGGCAGGCGGGGCCCCTTGTAGCCAGGAAGGGCCAGTAATTTTTAAACGGAGGGCCCCTTATAGGTAGGCAGGGCCCCGTAATAGGAGCAGGGGCAGTTTAAAAGGTAGGCGGGACAGTTTTTAAGTAAGCAGGGGGTATATGCCAGGAGGGCCCTTATATGGGCAACGGGCTTTTATTAGGTATTAGGGGCAGTATTAGGTGGGAGGCAGGGCAGTATATAGGTATGCAGGGGGGAGTATGGGGGGTATTAGGTAGCAGGCAGGGCGTAATAGCGGCAGGGCTATGGGGCAGTATATAGGGATGCAGGCGGGGATTATTCCCGGGAGGGGAGTATGGGGCGTATAAAACCGGCAGGGAAATTGGGGTAGTTTAGCCAGGCAGGGGAGTATGGGCAGTATAAAAAACCCGGGAGGGCAGTATGGGCAGTATAAGCCGGCAGGGCATATGGGGCAGTATAAAACCAGGGGGGGCATTGGGGCGATATAGCAGGCAGGGCCCGTATGGGGGGAGTAAATTTTAACGGCAGGGCATATGGGGGGAGTAAAAAGCAGGGGGGCAGTATGGGCATATATAGCCAGGCGGGCAGATGGGGCAATTTTTAACCAGGCGGGCGTTGGGGCAGTAAATACCCAGGGGGAGTATGGGGCGATATACCAGGCAGGGCAGTTTTTGGGGGAGTATATAGCCAGGAGGGGAGAGGGGGAGAAAAAGGGGGGCAGGGGGGATTTTAAAAAGGCAGGGAGGAGGGGCAGTTTTAGCCAGGCAGGCGTATGGGGCAGTAATAACCGGCAGGGCAGTTTGGGGGAGTAAATGCCCCGGGAGGCGTATGGGGGGTTTAAACAGGGGAGGGCAGTATGGGGCATATTAGCAGGAGGGAGTATGGGGCGTTTTAACCCGGCAGGGCTTGGGGCAGTATATAGCCAGGCAGGGGGATATGGGCGTATATAACCCGGCAGGGCTATGGGGAGTATTTAGCCAGGCAGGGGGAGTTTGGGGGAGTAATTTTACAGGCAGGGGAGTTGGGTGGGGGGGGAAAAAAGGGGGTTTGGGGGTTTTACCCCCGGCGGGGAGGGGTTTGGGGGGTTGGGGGTTGGGGGGGGTTGGGGGGTTTTGCCCCCTTTCCCAAAACCCCCCCACACAACAGTTTGGGGGGGGGGAAATATAAAACCAGGCAGGGCAGTATGGGGCGTATATTGCCGCAGGGCAGTTGGGCAGTATTTTACCAGGCAGGGGAGTTTATATAACCAGGCGGGCAGTATGGGGCATAATAGCCAAGGCAAGGGGCAGTTTTGGGGCAGTTTTAAACCCGGGAGGGCAGTATGGGGAAATATATAACCCGGCGGGCGTATGGGGCTATAAGCCAGGCAGGGCAGTATGGGGCAGTATAACCCGGGAGGGCAGTTGGGGGGTTTAACCCGGGGAGGGGAGTATGGGGGAGTACTACCAGGCAGGGCAGTTGGGCCCTATTTGGTATCGGAGGGCTAGTAGTTTAAAAAAATAATAAAACCAATACTTTCCTAAGTCTCGCTTTGCTTTCCCCTTTTTTCTTTTTCGTTTTCCCGGGCGCCGCCCCGGAGCAGGGGCGGGGCCGGGGCGGGCGGGTGACGTCATCACATCGGCACCGCCCCCCGGCCTCCTGGGGGGGTAACAGCGGGGCAGGAAACCCCGTGTTCATCCTCGGCCGCTGTTGAACCGCGGGTGCAAGCGGGCCGGTTGGTGACCCCGGCAGCACCCTGTGGCGAGGGGGGCCTTTTTTGGCCCCCCCGCCACAGGGGCCGGTCACAGATGCCGGAAAAATTGCGGCCCCGTGGTGCGCCGGGCCCCGGGGCCCCCCGGGGGGGGCACGGCTCCCTGGGGGCGCTCCCACCGGCCCTGCGGGTGGACCCCAGCGGCCCGCCGGGCAAATGCCCCCGGGTTTTCCCCCAGGGGGCAGTCCGGGGGCCCGGTAGGGTTTTCAGGGGGAAGTTTTTAATACTTGTCAACCAGCTGATCTATAGTTAACCGTAGTTTCAGGTTGTGATTCTTTGGACCTGTTATGAAGAGCAGTAATCCTCCTGCTGTTTTGTCTTCTTACTAGATCAGATGAGGCTGTTGCTATGCATACTGTATGTCTTTAAAGGGGTTTTGCCACGATCTAACGTTGACGTGGGATACTCCAAAATGGGTATTTAATCACTTTTGTAAATATATGTCATTAAAAAAAGTGAAGCCTCTGAGAGCTACAGCCTTCATTACATGCCCTTAGTTTCCTGACAGTTTACATTAGACACGACCAGGAGCTGACAGGAGCTGAACTGGCTGCGCTTGTGTTGTTTGCACTTCTTATCTGATGGCAGGGAACATGAACAAGCTTTGAAGGGACTGGGGAGAAAAGATCCTGTGTCTTTTGTATAGAGAATCCACGGTAATTATCTGAGTAAACATGCAGACACTCCCAGCTCAGCCCTCCTCATCCCCCCTGCAGCAGTTCGTGAACAAATGCTGCCTGCTCAGAACTTATCTTCTCTCCTGAGCAGATAAGAGGGAGAAACTTGTGCACAATACAGTTATCCCCTGTGGATTAGCCAAATAACATGTTTGCTCAAGTACAGGACTGAAATCAAGAAAGTGCATGGGAGGTGGAGCGATGAAATCACAGAGGAGGTACCTTTTTTTTTTAAACACAGAAAACACAACACCCCCTTTTTCAAGCCTCAAGAGGGGAGTATCAGCCTGTTAGGTGAGCAACTCACTTCTTGGCAAAACCCCTTTAACAACTTTCAGGACTCATCAGCTGACCACAGGCCCGCCATTAGGGGGGTACAGGCAGTACAGGTGTATGGGGCCCGGCAATCAGCCTGTTCTCACTACCATGTCCGCTGTTTATACTTCAAATATGGAGGGGGGGGGGTTTGAGTGGGCCGCCCCAATGTGAGGGGTCCGTGCTCGGTCCCAGTGTCCTAGCTGCGCGCCGCTCAGTAGGTGTACATAGTTTGCCTTTGAAATTTCAGTGTAACTTACTCTCCTCCTCCGTGCTGTGACAGGAGCAGCCGGGCCCCTCCTCCCTCTGCGCGCCGCATCCGCGAGACTCCGCCCACAGGCGGCTCCTCCTCCGCTGGGCGGAACGACGATTTAAATTAGAGAGTCTCCGCCCTGTGGGCGGAGTCTCGTGGATGCGGCGCGGACAGGGGAGGAGGGGGCCCCGGGTGCTCCTGTCAAGAAGGAGGGGGGGAGTAATTACATGAAATTGCCCAGGGTATGCATGTACATCTACCGGGGGCCCGGG
>JAODAL010038444.1:0-39205 GCA_025379985.1 Phyllomedusa bahiana
ACGGTATTTTTGCACCTTTCAATTCACCTGTGGTGAATTTTGAATTGCTGTTTTAAGATTTCGTAGATGCTGCGTCAATGAACAGTGTGGTGTGCAAAAGTCAAAAAACACGTAACTGTTATGTTTTGATATAATAAACGGTATTTTTTGCACTTTCAATTCCCCTGTGGTGAATATAGAATTGTGTTTTAAGATTTACGTAGATGCTGCGTCAATGAACAGTGCTGGGTGTGCAAAGCCCAAAAAACACGTAACTGTATTGTTTTGATATAATAAACGGTATTTTTGCACCTTTCAATTCACCTGTGGTGAATATAGAATTGCTGTTTTAAGATTTAGTAGATGCTGCGTCAATGAACCAGGCTGGGTGCGCAAAAGTCAAAAAACACGTAACTGTGTTTGTTTTCTTTACGATACCCGGTTTTTTTGGCAACAAACAACCTGTGCTGACAAGAGGGCTGGGTTGTAATTTAAGTGCAAGGTGGATCTAGCAACAGTTACAGGTGTAATGGGTAAAATTGAACACTATCTGAAATGTATATGATAATAAAAGTGGAGTTTTGCAGCTAACAAAGAGACCTGCAGTTACAAAAAAAATGATTTTTTATCCAATATAAGTTCAGGTGCCAATATCCAGGAAATATTTCAATAGCAAACTGTTAATAATAAAGATATTCCACTACAATGTCTACACTAAGTCTTGGTGAACTTTATCCAGTGTTCTTTATAGATAGAGCTTGTCTGTGTTCGCCCACGGGCCCCCCCCCCCCCCCCCCGCTCCACGCCGTGATTTTAAGCGGTAGAATGCTGCTTTAAATTTCTCTAGCTAACTACATAAAATCTTCAAATCCCTAATCTAACTAATTTGGCAGGAGCACAGCTAATAGCAGAGGTTTCTCTGTTCAGAAATAAAACTAATTTCGCTGAGCTGTTTGGCCACAGGCAGAGCGCAGGTCCTACCCCTATGAGACGCTGAGATACAATGAGTCTGAAACAGGAAAACGCTGTTCTATGTAAAACGAGGTCTGTGATTTTTCCAAGCCAATCGAACCTACACATCCCAGTCATGACGTCGCACACACATCTCACCTGCTCTATTCTGTTAATCTGATTTGTGGCCGCCAAAATTCAGGAAGCGCCAAAAAGGCGCGATCTTAATAGATGATGCACAGATTTTAACCTTAATTATCGCTGATCTGGAAATTTCGATCACCATAAAAACCTTGCCGATTTCAACTTTGTCGATAAAAATCGCTCAACACTAGTAGTGATAGTAAATATGGCCACTTATTCAAAGATCTCCCCCGTTGGATTTACCGTAAGGGTAGGACCCTTGGCCAACAACTAATTTCCTCTGATTTAAAAAAATCTAAATATCAGAGTAAACAGACGCTTCTCAGCAGCACTAGGTCTGGCACGTTCGCGTGTTTGAATTGCCAGAACTGTGCATGCATAATCAAAGGGGAGAATATACAGCATCCCACGCAAGGGTATACAATTAAAATCCAAGGTTTCCATACGTGTAACAGCAACAATGTGGTATACATGTTGAAATGTCCCTGTGGGCTGATCTATGTGGGTCAGACCACGAGAGAGCAGTTAAGATTAGGATTAATGAACACAAGGCAGCGATTAGGTTGGCTAAGAGACAGGGCGCCCCTTCTGAAAATCCCATTGATGAGATAGAACATAAAAAATCAGACGGGGAAACGTCAGTAGCTAGGCACTTTGCGGAAGCTCGTCACGATATATATGAGCTCCGGTGGTGTGTGCTGGAAAAGATCTGGGCTAGCGAAAAATCATTAGCTATTAAGCAGTTGCTCAAAAAGAAGCATACTGGATTTCCACCCTGGAATCACTCACCCCTAGGGGATTGAATGAGTGTTTTAATCTTCGAGTGTTTTTATTAATTATAGTTCAGTGTTTTTAGGGTTAATGTTCTCATTCCTTTTTAAAGGAGGAGATACTCTGTGACGCTTCATGCTTGAGGAAGGGGAGGAGCCTCGCCGAAACGTCGCACTTGCTTGTGCGTCAGTCTTCGCTCTGAGGCCGGCGTCTCCTGCTCACCACGCTGGGAGCCTATTCATGGACTTACTGCAGTGAACGGCACGGGCGGCCGCAACAAAAACGGAGTATCTTGCCATTTTTCTTGTCATTTCTGTATCTGACGGACTATGTCGTATGGTGTTAAGTCAGATGATGAGTGTTTTTTAAAGAAAATTTATTAAAGTTTGATTAAATTTTTTACCACGGTTCAAACACTTTCACTTTGCTATACAGAAAAGTATAGAACATACAGAAGAAAAGGCCCTTCTTTTCCTCGCCACTTCCGCAGAGAAGTCCTCAAATATTAGTATTTTACGGCCTTTATAGATGAGATCGGTCTTCACACGTTTAAATGCCCTCAAGATTGTGACCTTGTCCGTAAAGTCCAGGTATTTTACTATTGTTAGCCTTGGCCTCTCCTTCAAGGCCGGTGGGATGCCTTCTCCTCTTGTGGGTCTAGCCCCACTCTGAAGATCAAGGCCTAAGCGGTGTGCCCGCTCAACTTTGCAGATATGTGGAAGGCCTAGGGCTTTAGGGAGTTCTCTTTCACAAAGCATTGCCAGACTTTTGGGTGGTATTGATTCTGAAATACCCAAAATCCGTAAGTTGTTACTCCGTGATCTATTTTCTAGATCTTCTAATTTGTCGTTAAGCCGCTGATTTTCCAGGAGCAAATCATTAATTTGGGATCGGGATTTCTCTGATTCTGATTTTCAGGTCTTGGATTTGCAGGTAGTGGTCATCTATTCTTTCAGCTTGAACTTTCACCTCAGTCTTGACTTGTGCTACTAGTTTTGCTACGGAGGCAATTAAAGAAGAGTGTAGATCGGTGGAGATTTGGTTTGCGACTTCCGTCACAATGGTCTTAAAATCTGTGGACGACAGGCTGGTCAGGGTTATGGAAGATTCTTTTTCTAGCTGTGGGCCTGTGGAGGGTACACGTAGAGGAGGAGATTCCCCTGGAGGGGTTATTGTGGTGTCCCATTCTGTCGCAGTCAAAGAAAGAGATTCCTCAAAATTGTCTTGGGAATCATCATAAGATGCATGGTTATGGGGCACCGATGTTTGGGCCTTATCATTCTTAGTAAGTTGTTTTGCATTTTTCGAGCTCCCCATTTTGCAGAGCTATTTTTCCATGTACCAGCGTAGATTTAGTTATATCTCTCTGAGTTGCGTCAATTCTCCGCGGGCTTATTCACTCAGGGGGTGCTGAATAAGCGATTTGTTAGTAAGTTTTGGTATTTTAGCCACCAGGTAGTATCCCAAACTGAGTAAGTATAGGGCTCGGGTATCACAAATAGATTAGAGAGTTGCTGTTATTCAGCTTGGAGATATATCTACTTTGCTAATTTTCTCTATAGCAGTGGTACCAGAGATGAATCCTGGTCGTGAGAGCAGAAATACAGTGATGGATTTGTGAAATCACTGTTAATTAACTGGTATGGTCCAGGATCCTTTGCAGATTCACTATGTAGATGTGTGCTAGATGCTTGTACTCCTTAGTAGGGGTGGCCCCTGGGGGCGTTTGGTACCAACAGTATGTCCCGTGGTGGGGCCATCTCAGGTAGATATCTAGGGCTCTTCTAAAGCTAGTAATACGCGTAGGCGGAAAGGAGGAAATTATAGTTTACGTTTTAAGCTGTTATTCTGTGCCAGCAGTGTATCCCGGCTTTGAGAGCTGGTAAAGCCGCAGCTTTGGTTTTTGGGAGAGCAAGATGGCCGCTCGCTAAATGCGCTATGCTCAAAGATGGCGGGGAAAGTTTGCGGGCTTCCGCTGTTTTGGCAGGCTCTGTGAAAGATGGGGATGGCCTCTAAACACAGTTAATTGCACTCACCCCTGAGAAGGCGCGCTCCCCTGGAGCTGCTGCTGCCGTCTCCCAAGGATCACGCCCGATGCTCTTTCAGGCTGTGTCGGCGTTGTTTCCCTCTCTCTCAGGGGGAGGACCGAGTGAGGCATCTCTCCTGTCCCCACCTCGGATCTGGATCGGGGGTTTGGGCCCCCCGGAAAAGGTGGGTCTTCGTTCACGGGCAGGCCGATGGGTTTTTGCCCGGAAAAGGGGGGCAGGGGGTTTGATCGCTGTGGTTAGGGGTCGGAAATTTTCTTATCCTCTAGGGGGACTCCTCGGGTGGTGTTAGCCGGGTGATCGGGATGAGAGGCCGTTGCGCGTCATTAGTCACACGGTGCTGGGAATCAGCGTGAGGTGAGCGAGTGGCTCTGGCTGTGCTCCCCGTCGCCTATAGCGCTCTCCGACTCCTCTGCCGGTATGAGATCGGTGGACTGTACTTCAGCGGTGCTTGTCAGGTGTCCGTGTCAGGGTTAAACTTGCCGAGATGGGGTTACCGCTCGGGAAAGCTCCTAAAAAAGGCACTTTTTCCATGCCCAACCCCCGGAAACCGGGAAAGTCATTACTTGTTCTTGTAAAATTAAGGGAAAAAAAAATTGAAAACCCTGCAAAAAAAAGGGAAATTTTGAAATTTCCCTCCATTTTGCTTTAATTCCTGTAAAAACCCCTTGAGGGGTTAATAAATTTTCCTAAATGTGTTTTTAATACTTTAACATTTTGTAGTTTTTTTAAGATGAAGTTTTTTTATGGGGGGTATCAAAATTACAGGCCAATCAAAACCATCAATCGGGAAACTGGTCCCTAAAAAAAATTTTATTAAAAAATTTTCTTAAAAATTTTGAAAAATTACTACAAATTTTCCCTAAGCCCCAAATGTCTTTTAAAAAAAAAACTTTTAAAAAAATGATCCAACCTTTTGTTTCATATGGTAGAAGTATTTTTTAAAACTATTTTGAGTGGAAAAAATTCGTTTTAAACTGCGGACTTTTTTTGAAGTTTAAAAATGGAATTTTTTAAAAATTTTTCACGATATTTTGGGATTTTTTTCACAATAAAAAAAGGATTTTTGGGCCCAAACCCATTTCTTACTACCCTTAAAGCCCCAATTTGTGTCACGAAAAAAAACAGCCCTTGAATCACATGGTAGGTTAAAGTGTCAAAAAGTTTTTTTTCAATAAAGTAACAAAATCCCCAAGATTTCAAAAATGGGTTTGTCAGAGGGGCCAAAAACGGGCCCGGCTTTTAAAGGGGGTTAAACTATTTCAATCAGATCAGAGGTTATTATGTTTTAAATTTAGTAAAGGGTGGTATCCCAAAAAGTTTTTAATTTTTCCCTTTTGTTAGTCTGCATTTTTATAATTTTTAAAAAACCCCAAAAATTTTTTGGAAAAAATTTTTTAAGGGGGTTTTTTTTAAATTTTTTGGGGGGAAAAATTTTCCCTTTAAAAAAAAAGGTTTTTGGGCCCCTTGGGAAGGAAAAAATTTTTTTTGGGGGGTTTTTTTTTGGGGGGGGTTTTTTTTTAAAAAAGGGGAAAAAATTTTAAAAAAGGGGGGGGAGGGGGGGTTTTTTTTTTTAAAAAAACCCCCCCGGGGGGAAATTTTTTTCCAACCCAAAAACCCGGGGGCCCCGGGGTTTAAAATTCCCCCCCCGGGGGGGGGGTTTTTGGGGGAAAAATTTTTTTTTTCCAACTTTTTTTGGGTTTCCCTTTTTTTCAAAAAAATTTTTTTTTAACCCAAAAAATTTTTTTAAACCCGGGGCCCCCCCCTTTTTTAAAAAAAGGGGCCCCCCCTTTTTTTATTAAAAAAGGGAAAAATTTTTTTTCCCCCCTACCGGTTTAAAAAAATTTTTTTTAAAAAAAAAAAATTTTTTTTTTTTTGCCCCAAAAAAAAATTTTTTAAAAATTTTTTTTTTTTCCCCCCCCTTTACAAAAAATTCAATTTTTTTCCCTTTTTAAAAAAAAAAATCCAAAAAAAGGGCCAATTTTTGGGGGGAAAAAAAACCCCTTTTTTTTAGGGGAAAAAAAATTTTTTTTTTGGGCCCCCTTTTCCCTTTTTTCAAAAAAATTTTTTTGGGAAAAAAAAGGGGGGGGGGAAAAAAAAATTTTTGGGGGTTTTTAAAACCCAAAAACATAATTCGGACCGAAACGAATTTTGTCGGAAAATTCGGCGAAGTGACCGAACCGAATTTTTGAGAAATTCGCCCATCTCTAGTTATAACATTGTTTGTATAGTGCTACAATACATTTGTCCCTAAATGAAAAAAACAAATGTTTGCTTGTCCCTGACTGTGTGTTAGGTACTTTTGTGTTCCAGATGAATTTTTTGGGTTTGGCGTGTAGCTTACTTTTTTGAGAGAGTGCCAAGAGATATAACCCAACATAGAAATGGTTGTCTGGGCATGTGTTGCTTGCAGAAATTTTCACATGTGAACACCTAGTTCGGATGGAAAGCTTTTATTCACTATCCTCAAAATTCTTCCAGAGGATAAACTTGGGTTTAGGACATTTACCTGGTGTGGTTCCTTGTATGGGTGATTATTTTGAGAGGTGGAAGAATCACTTCTAAAGTTAGTCTATCAATGGTTTTGTGTATGCACTTATTGGATCGTATGTAATATGATATTGAAGCTAAGCTTAACAACAAATCACTGTTAATTAGTGCTGCCAAGTAATCCTATGTCGTTGGCATTCATCAAGAATAGAAAGTCCACTGAGTAATGTGATTTACTTATAAAATCCTGTGTTGAACACATCAGCCCTCTTAGCTATCGCTGTCTAAAAGCCTAAACTTAGTCTAAAAATGCACCAGGCTTACCATAGTGGCTCATGCTGTTTGATAAATTTGCCCCATCTTTAGACTTCTCTAGCTTTTTAACCCCTTAATGACCGTCCACCGTCTTTTGACAGCGGTCGTTACAGGTCATTAATCTGCTGCAACGTCATAAGTAGGGATGAGCGATTATAATCGACAAAGTTGAAATCGGCACAATTTTTAGGCTGATCGGAAATTTCCGATCATGCGATATTTTAGGTGACAATCTGCAGATAATCTATTATTATTGCACCATTTTCGGCGCTTCCTGTCATTTTGGCGGCCAGAAAATCAGCTTAGAGCATAGAGCAGGGTGAGCTGGGTGTGCGACGTCATGACTGTGATGTGTATGGTTGTCATTGGCTGGAAAAATCACATGACCTCGTTTTGCATAGAACAGCGTTTCCTGTTCAGCATCAGTGTTTCAGTGTCTCTCACTAGAGCAGGACGTGTGCTAGCTCAGAGACACAGTTCGTCTCTTTATTCATACAGACAACTATGCTTTTAGCTGTGAACATTAGAATATAGATAGTTAAGACAATTTCAGTTCTTAGTTAGTTAAACAGAGACTTTTAAAGACGCATCTAGCGCTGTACAGCCGCGGGGGGGAGGGGGAAAGTACGGACGAACACAGACAGACAGGCAGGCAGGCTTTTGAAAGGACGGTGTATATTGTGCAGCCCAGACTCTGCTTTGAACCTGCATTGAAATGGTATTTTTTTTACCACTTCTTGCCCAGCACACCTCGGAACTGAGGTGAAATTGTACCTTTTATTTTGTGCAGCCCAGTTTTGTTCAAAGAGCCACCTTGTACTTACCATATATACTCGAGTATAATCCGAGTTTTTCAGCACAAAAAAATGTGCTGAAAAATCCCCCCTCGGCTTTTACTCGAGTCACTGTCGGCGCTCGGGCGCTGCGATGGCCGAGTATAGCTGACAGCGTCCGGGCACTGTGGTGGTCTAGGCGCTGTCAGCTATCTCTTCCCCTGTATGCAACTCCTCCGGAGCGCATGCAGGAGAAGAGATACCACTGCGGAGCAGAGAGCGAGCGCTCCCTGCTCCGCAGTGGACTCCGGGCGGCCGCAGACTCACGGCCGTCCGGAGTTTCCGGCACAGGCCGCGCACGTCATCACGCTGTGTGCGCGGCCTGATGATATCACCCACCTGTGGCGAGAAAACAGAGGAGAGCGCACGGGAGGCTGGACAGCAAGGAGGCGGAGCGGCGAGGGAGACGGAGCAGCAGGGAGCCAGGTAAGTTTTTTTTTTGTTTTAAAACCCTGTGGATACCTGCCTATAGCCTGCCTAGACGACCTATACCTGCCTATACCCTGCCTACCTATACCTGCCTATACCTGCCTAGAGGACCTATACCCTGCCTATAGCCTACCTAGAGGACCTATACCTGCCTATACCCTGCCTATAGCCTGCCTAGTGGACCTACACCTGCCTATACCCTGCCTATAGCCTGCCTAGGGGACCTATAACTGCCTATACCCTGCCTATAGCCTGCTAGGGACCTATCCCTTTGCCTATAGGCTGCCTAGGGGGACCTATACCTGCCTATAGCCTGCCTAGGGGACCTATACTGCCTATAACAACCTATACCTGCCTATGGGGGCAATTACCGCCTATAACCTCCTATGAGGACCTATATCTGCCTATAAAGACCTATACCTGCCTATAACCTGTATATGGGGACATATAGCTGCCTATACCAGCCTATAACCTGCCTATGGGGGACATATAGCTGCCTATATTTGCCTGTGGGGGACATTAAACTGCCTATACCAGCCTATATCTGCCTATGGGGGACATTAAACTGCTTATACCAGCCTATATCTGCCTATGGGGACATTAAACTGCCTATGTAATTTTATTGGTATCTATTTTTTTTTTTTTAAATTCACCAGTTACCGCTGCTTTTTTCCCCACCTAGGCTTATACTCGAGTCATAAGCTTTCCCGGTTTTTGTGGCAAAAGTAGGTCCCTTTCGGTTTATACTCGGTCGCTTATACTCAGTATATACGGTAACATTAGGATACAGAAATTTTCTACTAACTGCGGGTGTATTTCATTGGTTAAAAAACCCCCTTTTTTCTTATCCGTATAAATTTTAAATAGCTGTTTTTCACTTTTGTCAGCCCAGTTTTGTTCAAAGTGCCACCTTGTACTTACATTAGGATACAAAATTTTCTAGTACCTGCTTGTGTATTTCTTTTGGTGCAAAAAAAAAAACTTTTCCTTATCCGTATAAATTTTAAATAGCTGTTTTTTCACTTTATGGTGCAAGCCCAGTTTTTTGGTTCAAAGAGCCCCTTGTACTTACATTAGGAAACAGAAATTTTTCTAGTAACTGCTGGTTTATTTCATTGGTGCAAAAACCCCCTTTTTCCCTTATCCGTATAAATTTTAAATAGCTGTTTTTCACTTTGCTACAGCCCAGTTTGTTCAAAGACCCCCCTTGTACTTTACATTAGGATACAGAAATTTTTTTAGTAACTGCTGGGTATTTCACTAGTGAAAAAACCTCCTTTTCTTATCCGTATAAATTTTAAACACTGTTTTTTCACTTTTGTGCAGCCCAGTTTTGTTAAATAAGCCACCTTGTACTTACATTGGGATACAGAAATTTTCTAGTAACTGCTGGTGTATTTCATTAGTGCAAAAACCACCTTTTCTTATCCGTTTAAATTTTAAATAGCTGTTTTTCACGTTTGTGCAGCCAAGATTTCTTCAAAGAGCCACCTTGTACTTATATTATGATACAGAAAATTTCTAGTAACTACTGGTGTATTTCATCGGTGCAAAAACCACCTTTTCTTATCCGTATAAATTTTAAATAGCTGTTTTTGACTTTGGTGCAGCCAAGTTTTGTTCAAAGAGCCACCTTGTACTTACATTAGGATACAGAAATTTTCTAGTAACGGCTGGTGTATTTCATTGGTTCAAAAACCACCTTTAATTATCCGTATAACTTTTAAATAGCTGTTTTTCAATTTGGTGCAGCCCGGTTTTGTTCAAAGAGCCACCTTGTACTTGCATTAGGATACTGAACTTTTCTAGTAACTGTTCTCATGTGTCATTGCTGCAAAAAACGCAATTTCTCATCCGTGTAAATTGTGAATAGTTTTATTGTACTCGGTGAATCTCAGTTTGGTGCAGATAGCGCGGTTGTATGATAGTTTTGTTGAAAACATCATTTCCTAGCCCTTCGGGGCAGTTGTAACCCTGGGACTGAAGGAAAGAAAAATTTTGTTTTGGGTGTTATGGATTTTCCACCAGACCGCCATTTCACAGTATTCGATAGAAACAATTCTGTTTCTAATCCTAGTTGGCTGTTGGAAATTAGGGGGATTTAAGAATAGCTGTGATTTGCCGTCTTTCAATAAGAGACTTTCAAAACTCTTTCAATACCTTCTCAAATTTTATCTTTCTGAAAAATGGAGAAAAAATGCAGTGGTAAGCGAGCAAAGAGGGGTTTAGGACATGGAAGGTAGAGGTACGAGAGAAGGTGCCCCTTTTTCCAGTGCTGCCGACAACACGCAAGCCAGCGTATCGTCGGTTGCAGGACCGTCAGGCCTGTCATCGCTGGGTCAGGGCCCTGTGAATCTCAGTAACGAACAGCGTCGCCAATCTGTTCTTCAGTGGTTAATGCAACCTGCATCCACCCCAAGTCTTACCTCCTCGTCCTCCCAGTCACGGCCACAAATTTCGTCATCATCATCGTCAGCATCCGTCCAACATGAAGCGAAGGCAGCACAAATGTCAATTCGTGTACCCACCACTGTGGATAATCCATTTTCTGAAGACCTCTTTGATGACAAAATGCGGTTGGGGTCAGAAGGCATTTCCAAAAGATCAAGAGGCCAAAAAAGGATGATTTTGTCTGCTTTGACGCCCAATCGCTGATGCCATCAGAGGAGGAGAAGGAAGCCGGTCAATCGGCAAAAATCCCGGGCCGTCGGCAACGTCTTGCAATGCCTGTTGCTTGTAGCCCGCAGTGCCTGGATGCAGAATGTCAGGACGAGGAACTCACCTGTTGATGATGATGATGATGATGATGATGATGATGACGACGACGTTGTGGATCCAACGTGGTCTTTTCAGCAGAATTTGCTTGCGAGCGCTTCATCACTGGACGACGATGGGGTTGTGTCAGTAAACGCATCAGTAGAGGGAAGAATCTTAGGAGTTAAACCACCACCAACATGTCTAGTCACATGCAGCGAATGCATGAGATGAAATGGAGGGAACACTTGGCAAAAAAAAATCCACACCGATCCCGGACTTCCAACCACTGTCACACCCTCTGTCTCCGCCTCCTCCTCCTCCGCCACCACCAAGCGTTCCTCAGCTGACCATGTCTCTCAGAGTCATGATCAAGGATCAGCCTCCGCTTCAGCCTCCACCGTCGCCTGAGTACCACCAGCTCCACCAGAGACCCATCCTACCCCTTCTCTTTCCACCAGTAGAGGGAAGAATCTTAGGGGTTTAACCAACACCAACATGTCTAGTCACATGCAGCGAATGCATGAGTTGAAATGGAGGGAACACTTGGCAAAAAAAATCCACACCGATCCCGGGCTTCCAACCACTGTCACACCCTCTGTCTCCTCCTCCGCCACCACCAAACGTTCCTCAGCTGCCCATGTCTCTCAGAGTCATGATTAAGGATCAGCCTCCACTTCAGCCTCCACCGTCACCTGAGTACCACCAGCACCACCAGAGACCCATCCTACCCCTTCTCCTTCCACCCGTTTGACTAGCACACCATACCGCGGCCAGTCTAGCAACCCGCCTTCTGTCTACCAGGGGTGGGAGCAGAAGAAACACTTTAACCCAAACCATCCCAAAGCCAAAAGCCTGAATGTCGGCATTGCCAGGCTTTTGGCCTTGGAAATGTTGCCTTTCCGTCTGGTGGACATAGATGGGTTCCACCACGTCATGGCCCTTGCCTGCCCCCAATACCAGATGCCGAGCAGGGATTTCTTTTCAAGAAAAGCCGTCTCTGCCCTGGCCAGCCAAGTGTCATCTAAAATTTCAAGCACGTTGTCTGCATCTGTGGCCGGAAAAGTCCATCTGACCACCAACACATGGACTAGTAAGCACGGCCAAGGCCGCTATATCTCTGTGACAGCTCATTGGGTGAGCTGGGTGGATGTCTCTGGTGGTAACAGTGGCTCTCAGGCTCGGCGCAGGCTCTTCAAAACCGCAGGGATGGTGCAGGGTTCTTTCCCCCAAGGTCCACTGGTAGCATCACGTGCCCATAGAACCAGGCCATGTTGAAATTAATCTGTCTTGGAGAACGTCAACACACAGGTCAGGAGCTGTGGACGTCTCTTTGCAACGAGACCAAGCGCTGGCTGGGTGACAAGAACCTTGTGCCAGGCAAGGTGGTGTGCGATAACGGTCGAAATCTGCCGGCCACCCTTAAGATCGGTAGGCTGGAGCACATCCCTTGCATGGCACATGTCATGAACCTCGTCATCCAGAAAAATTTTTAAGCGCTACCGGGTCTGGACGCCTGCTGAGGAAGGGTCGAGGGCTGAGCTCACACTTCCGCTGTTCGCACCCTGCTTCGTCCCGCCTGGCTTTCGTTTGCAGCATCAGCTCGGTCTCCCCGTCAACCATCTCATTGTTGACGTGGCAACACGCTGGAATTCCAACCTCCCCATTGCTCCAGCGATTGTGGCAGCAGCGCAATGCCATTACGCAGTACGAAGTGACACATGGCCTGACAAGCAGCGGTGTGGACCTCGGGGTGTTGAGCCACTGAGAGTGGAGGCAGGTGAAAGAGCTCTGCACCATCCTTGCCCGTTTTTGAAGAAGCCACCAAAATGGTCAGTGCGGACAATGCCCTTGTCAGCATGAGCATTGTGGTGATCTTAGTTCTGGAACGATCGTTGGACACTTTGAAACATCAGGTCCTACCAGCGACGGAGGAGCAGACGGACACAGATGCGGACACGGAGCCTTTCTCTCCATCGAATCCACAAGGCCCGAAAGTTTCTCAATTTTATCGGTCTTCATTAGGCAGTAGTTCGGGGTCCAGGGCTAGTGCAAGGCGGCGCCTCAGTTCTCAGGGTGCATCATCTCAGGCAAGTCAGGGCTGTGTTGAAGCTGTGCTGGAGGAAGCAGAGGAGGGTGAGGTATTCCTGGACACCGACGTTACCGTTGTCCCTGCTTTGGAAAGAGGTTGGCACGGATTTGAGGCGGAGGAGGAAGATGACGAAGATCAGTTTGCTAGTGCCCCTCGAACCAGAGGCTTGGGAAATCAAGGGTCCATCTCTCACATGAGTGTTTGGATGCTCCATTCCCTCCAACATGATCCTCACATTAAGGCCATCAAACTGAACAACAGTTACTGGGTGTCCACCATCCTCGATCCCCGGTACAAAGCAAAACTCAGCACTTTCCTTCCACCCACCCAAATAGAGAGTAAAAGGCAGGAATTGGAGACCTTGCTGATTGATCAACTGGAGACATTTGTTGTGTCTGCTTCACGTTCTTCAAATATCACGGTGGAACAACGTCAGCAACGTGACGGCAGTAGAGTGCCAAGCAGCAGCAGCCCAGGCATTGTGGCAGAAGCCTAATGGGTGACCTCTGGCAATCTTTATTTACCACCTCACCAACGCATGTAATGCAGAGCACACATACAACACACAGAGACCGGCTTAAGATCATGGTGCAAAGACTATCTGCGTCTCAACACTGATGTTTTTGGATGTGTTCCAATTGACTTCTGGGTATCCAAAATGGATGAATGGCCCGAGCTCGCTGGACACGCAATAAGGTGTTGTCCTGCCCATCAGCCACCGTCATATCATATCGGACCTTCAGCACAGCTGGGGGAGTGAGTTCAGACAGTCGCGGCGGGCTTTCCACAGATAATGTGGACCGTTTGACTTTCATCAAGATGAATCAGGCATGGATCTCTGATGATGTTGTGGCCCCAATTGCCGAGGTCACCGATTAGTTGCCGTTCTACTTCACATTCCTCTTCAAACAGAAATGGCCCTCTTGAAAAAATGTTTTTAAAATTATCATTTTTTTACTGCAGTTTTTATTCTCAGTTCCCAAAAGGTCATTTTACTGATTTTGCGTTGAGGAGACTGTAAAAGACACCATTTGTACACAGTTTCATGTTGCTGTGAGATACAGCTATAATCATGGTCCTTTGGAACAGAAATGTGGCTTCTAAGTGGCATTTCTCTCTCACAATTTTTAATAGTGGCTGAGAAGTCATATTTATATTTTTTTGGGTCATGCTGCTGTGAAATTATATTTTAAAAAATGTGGTTTCTAACAGACATTTGTTCTTCACAATTGTAAAGAGTGGCCAAAGGGTCATGTTTTGAATTTTTGGGGGCATGTTTGCTGTGAAATACAGCTATACTACAGGGGCCTATTGTAAAAAATGGGTTTTCTAACAGACATTTGTTCTTCACAATTTTCAACTGTGACTCAAGGGTGATGTTTTGAAATTTATTTGGGGGATGGTCTGTCCAAAAACAGGAATAGGTAGACACTGTTAATGGACACATATTGCAAAATTAACTTGTTTTGCAAGATCTTTAACATAGCTATTAATCCCTGTAGAGACAACCCTTTTAATACAATAAAAAAAAAAGGAAACAAACCCTGGTGGGATTCCATCCTATTTTAACAATGTGTTTTTCTAGAATTAAACTACAAAAAAATTTGCATGACAAAATAGCTGATTACAAATATTCCTCTGAATTGTACAAGGTGTCATGGGGGCCGTGGGCACCGCTGCGCCCCGCGGTCTCCCCTCTGCCTGCAGGGCTCCTGGCGCGGGTGCCGCGGCTGCCCGCGCCCATCTCCCTGCTACCCGGGCTCTCGGCGCGGGTGCCACGGCTGCCCGCGCCCATCTCCCTGCTGCCCGGGCGCCGGCACTTACCAGCCACGCTCCGGTGAACGCTGCCCCTGTCTGTTCCGGCCGCCGCGCGTGTGCCCGTGTCCCTAGGTGCGCGCGCGACGGCTGGTCTGGATTTAAAGGGCCAGCGCCCCAGTAATTGGTTATTGCTGGGCGCTGGTCCTATTTAAGGTACACGCCCCCAACACACCGTGCCAGTTCGTTGGTGTGCGTCCAGTTAGTTTTGAGAGTATTGAGAGTCTGTTCTGATCGCCCGTGTACCAGTCCGTTTGCTTACGTTCCAGACCTAGCCTGTTTGCCGCCCGCCCTGACCGTCTGCCTGTCTCTGACCACGAACCTCTGCCGCCTGCCCTGACCTTCTGCCTGTCCCCGACTACGCCTTCGGATTACGATTCTGTACCACGCACTACCCCGGCCGCCATCGCTAGCAAGTCACGTCAGGGGTAACGACCTGGTAGCCTCACGCCGCAGCAAGTCCATCCCGCTTTGCGGCGGGCTCTGGTGAAAACCGGGGGCTACTTAGACTCCGTTCCCTGACGTGGCTTACACCAACGCTAGCGGTGGTCCAGCGAATCCACCATACCCGTTACAGTATGAACTGGCCATCCTGGAGTGCATAAGTCTCTGCGGTTAATCTCTCGCTATTACTGGTGGCCCACCCTGGCTCATGATGTTAGAGATTATGTCCTGGCCTGCACCTCCTGTGCTCGTAACAAGGTCCCTCGCCTCAGACCCGCGGGTCTACTACTACCTCTCCCAGTGCCTGAAAGTCCATATCGCCATGTACTTCATTACCGACCTCCCGGCCTCATCGGGTAATACAGTCATTTGGGTGGTGACCGATAGGTTCTCTAAAATGGCCCATTTTGTCCCTCTGCCCGGGTTACCCTCCGCCCATTTATTGGCCCAACACTTTTTCCAGCACGTGTTTCGTCTACATGGGCTCCCGTTACATATCGTTTCTGATAGGGGGGTCCAGTTTGTGTCTAAATTCTGGCGGGCTCTGTGTACTCAATTACGGGTTCAGCTGGACTTCTCGTCGGCCTATCACCCTCAAACCAACGGGCAGGTAGAGAGGGTCAACCAAGTGGTGGGGACCTACCTACGACATTTTGTTTCCGCCCGCCAGGATAACTGGTCGGACCTCCTCCCCTGGGCGGTATTTTCATACAACTCCTTGGACTCTGAATCCACAGGAGCCTCTCCCTTTTTGTTGTCCTTGGCTACATCCCCGCCCGCCTCCCCCTCTGCCTACTTCGTGTGACGTCCCGCCGTGGATGCCCAAGTACGGGACATCAAGTCTCTCTGGCAGGTCACACGTCAGGCCCTTCTACGGGCCTCCTCTCGTATCAAAGCCCAGGCCGACAGGTACCGGAGACCGGCGCCCATATTTAAGCCGGGTGACAGGGTTTGGCTATCTGCCAAGTACATTCGCTTCAAAGTGCCCAGCTACAAGCTGGGTCCTAAGTATTTGGGCCCTTTTGTGGTACTTCGGCAGTTAAATCCGGTGTCCTACAAGCTCCGCTTGCCTCCCACTCTGCGTATCCCGAACTCCTTCCATGTCTCGCTCCTCAAGCCTGTGGTGCTGAATCGCTTCTCCCGTAGATCTGTCTCGCCTTCTCCTGTGGCCGATTCTGATAACATCTTTGAGGTCAAGTAAGTCCTGGCGGAGAAGACAGTGAGGGGGAAGCGGTTCTTCCTTATCGACTGGAAGGGGTTCGGGCCTGAGGAGCGTTCGTGGGAACCTGAGGCCAACCTGTCCCCTGACCTCCTTGCTAGGTTTCCAAAAAAGAGGGGGAGACCTAAGGGGGGGTACTGTCATGGGGGCCGCGGGCACCGCTGCGCCCCGCGGTCTCCCCTCTGCCTGCAGGGCTCCTGGCGCGGGTGCCGCGGCTGCCCGCGCCCATCTCCCTGCTGCCCGGGCTCTCGGCGCGGGTGCCACGGCTGCCCGCGCCCATCTCCCTGCTGCCCGGGCGCCGGCACTTACCAGCCACGCTCCGGTGAACGCTGCCCCTGTCTGTTCCGGCCGCCGCGCGCGTGCCCGTGTCCCTAGGCGCGCGCGCGACGGCTGGTCTGGATTTAAAGGGCCAGCGCCCCAGTAATTGGTTATTGCTGGGCGCTGGTCCTATTTAAGGTACACGCCCCCCAACACACCTTGCCAGTACATTGGTGTGCGTCAAGTTAGTATTGAGAGTATTGAGAGTCTGTTCTGTTCGCCCGTGTACCAGTCCGTTTGCTTACGTTCCTGACCTAGCCTGTTTGCCGCCCGCCCTGACCGTCTGCCTGTCTCTGACCACGAACCTCTGCCGCCTGCCCTGACCTTCTGCCTGTCCCCGACTACGCCTTCGGATTACGATTCTGTACCACGCACTACCCCGGCCGCCATCGCTAGCAAGTCACGTCAGGGGTAACGACCTGGTAGCCTCACGCCGCAGCAAGTCCATCCCGCTTTGCGGCGGGCTCTGGTGAAAACCGGGGGCTACTTAGACTCCGTTCCCTGACGTGGCTTACACCAACGCTAGCGGTGGTCCAGCGAATCCACCATACCCGTTACACAAGGGAGGTACAGGAAAACTTTACCAGATGTAGGTTATTCAGAGGACATGGAGTATGGAGCACATACGCCACTCCAAGAACAGAGACAATTTCCTCCAACACGTTGAGTAAAACGAGAAAAAGAAAACAAGAAAAAGGGCACCTGGATGAAACAGGAGCGTCAACCACCAGCCTTTCCAAGTGAAGCTCAATTGGTCCGCACTCATACGGAGGGGCAAGCGCTCTCGTAGAGGCAGAAATTTCTCAAGCACTACTCAGGTCTTGACTGTGTACTGAGGAAGGCTGGAGGTTTTAGCTCACACTTCCGCTTCCGCACTCTGCTTCAACACGACTGTTTTCGTTGCTGCGTCATAAGGGAATTTTTTCCGTGTTAATGGATGACGGACGCCAGCCTGGGCTCTCACCGCACCCACTGTAACTTGGGCCCTGCTAGCTGAACCTGCGTGTTAATAGATGACGGACGTCAGCCCTTGTTCTCACCACACCCACTGTAAGTCCAGCCCTGCCAGCTGAACCTGCATTATCCAC
The DNA here is from genome assembly GCA_025379985.1 of Phyllomedusa bahiana. Lineage (NCBI taxonomy): Eukaryota > Metazoa > Chordata > Amphibia > Anura > Hylidae > Phyllomedusa > Phyllomedusa bahiana. The sequence goes on from JAODAL010038444.1 coordinate 17,688, forward strand.
GTTTACAGCCTCACCTGCCTTGATCAGTAATTTCCTGTATGCAGGATTTTCAGACAGGTCTCAATGACCTACTGGTGACATCTGTTTCGTTTGCTTCACATTTTCCGGCACTTTTTTAATCTGGGGTCATGTAGGTTTGGGGCTCATGCTGTGGCCCAGGACAGATATAGTCAATGTCCAGTGAAACTGAAATGGTGGTTCAAAGACTCCTTTTTTCGGCACTTTTTAATCTGTGGGTCAGACAGGTTTAATGGTGGACAGATATAGTCATTGTCCAGTTCAACTAAAATGGTGTTTCAAAGACTCCTTTTTCCGGCACTTTTTAATCTGTGGGTCAGACAGGTTTAATGGTCATACTGCGGTCCAGGACAGATATAGTCAATGTCCAGTTCAACTAAAATGGTGTTTCAAAGACTCCTTTTTCCGGCACTTTTTAATCTGTGGGTCAGACAGGTTTAATGGTCATACTGCGGTCCAGGACATGGATAGTCAATGTCCAGTTCAACTAAAATGGTGGTTGAAAGACTCCTTTTTCCGGCACTTTTTAATCTGTGGGTCAGACAGGTTTAATGGTCATACTGCGGTCCAGGACAGGGATAGTCAATGTCCAGTTCAACTAAAATGGTGGTTGAAGGACTCCTTTTTCCGGCACTTTTTAATCTGTGGGTCAGACAGGTTTAAGGGTCATGCTGCATTCCAGGACAGGGATAGTAAATGTCCAGTTCAAGTAAAATGATGGTTCAAATAATACTGCCTTATGGAACTTTTTAATTTGTGGGTCATGCAGGTTTAAGGGTCATGCTGTGGTACAAGACAGGGATAGTGAATGGTCTGTGACTTTTTGTCTGTGACTTTTATAACCTAATTGTCTTGCCTAAGATGTAGCACGTATCCAGTTTGCTGTTGAGGATGTTTATTCCAGCTTCTCCAGCCCTGTTTGGGTGTAGAATGAAGGTGTTGTTCCTCTCTCATAGACTTTAATGGTCATCGGCGATAATCTGTTATCGACTATCGGAAATTGTCTTGATAATTGACGATATCGACTATCGAATCGATAACGATAGTTGACACAATCGCTCATCACTAGTCATAAGACATCGCTGCAGATAGAGAGGTTTTTGCTGATCCTAGCACTCCAGCTGCGCTAGGAACAGAGCAGTACTTAATAGCTCTGTTCCTAGAGCAGTCTCTGTAAGCGCTGGGAAGCAGAGGAAACCTCCGATCCCCAACGCTTTGCTCTTTGACTGCCATGGTCCATGACTGCAGCATTATCAAAGAGCCTTCTCCTGCTAAATTGGGTGATCGGGACTCCCGCTGACCCAATGGAGCCCGGGGAACAACTGTACAGTCAGCCCTAGGGACCTAGAGTAGCCCCAGGGCTGTGTGTATAACAAGCCTGCAGTCATGGTAGACTGTGCTCATGTATTAGCATATATGAATATATATATTCATATATGTAAAAACATATGTAAAATAGTTATCACTTCATGGGATTGTAAAAAAAAAAGGTACAAAACAAAAAAGTTTAGAAAAAAATAAATAAAAAAATAATAAAATAAAAATAAATATTTAATAAAAAATCATTGTGCCTACATTACGCAAAAAAAATAACATCTGCACATATTAGGCATCTACCGGACTGTAACAAGTTATTTAGTGTGAAATATGAATGGTCTAAAAAAAAATAAAAAAAACAAAATGTAAAAAAATTCTGCAATAATTTATAAGTGAACTCAAAGTATGGCCCAAAAAACTATAACTTCTCCTACATAAAACAAGGCCTCACACAACTGCATCACTGAAAAAATAAAAAAAATTACAATTGTTGAAACGCAAGGAGGCAAAAACTAAAAAAATGTGCTGGTCATTAAGTACTGGGGCTTAAGGGGTTGAACCAACTATTAGTTTTCATATTTTTACATCAGAATTTTGGCACAGTTTCATTGTAGCATGTCACATCATGGCCATGCCCTCTTTTCTGCAAAGTAAATGAGGGCCACTTATGTTTAAAGGCATTCTCTGGGATCTTTTTATTATATTAAACTTTGTCATTTATACTTTATACAGGCAAAGAGCCCTCCCTTCCAACCTATCCCATGCAAACCATGTGACCTTCATTGCTCCCGTGGCCACATAAAACATTAAATCACACTCAGTGGCTGGGTTTTGAAGCCAGGCTAAGCTTAGAAACACTCCCTTGTAGTGGGCAAGACCTGAGCAGAGAACAATCTGGATGCATTCACTCTTGACCCATCTAAAGTGTTAAAGTCAACAGAAGTAATTACATTAGAGTAATTACAGGGGAGGGGGAACTGTTTTTTTTTATCTTTGAGTCCTGCTGGCAGAACTTAGTAACAGTAATGGGAGCAGAGGATAGCAGTTCAGAGCTGGGGGACAGTGTACTGCTGTCATAAAAAATGATGACCAGAGCTCTTTAAAGTTTACATATTGACTCATGAGTCCTAACTATTATCATTAAAATGACAGCAAGTACAGAGCTGGGGGGATTAAACACTAATATCAGCACATAGACCCTAGCAGTGATAACTGTGGAGGGAAGTCCTAGATTGCAATGCAGTCTGGGAGTTGTAGGTAAGAGATGCTGGAGAACTACCGACACTACCACAAGCAGAAGGCTTCACTGAAAAAGTGGATCTTGCGATAGATGAATAAGGAGGCAAAAGAAAAAACACATGAAGTTAGTGGAATATCTTTACTTTTCCATATAAATATTGTTCATAGTTTTCTATGAAATCTTTTAACTCCCAGATAACCCTTTTAAATTCTACACTGTGTGAGGAAGATACCAGAAAAATGCTGAAATGGTGTAGTTTCAAATACAATAAACGTATTTTCTTTGCCAAAATTATGTACACAGAGTTTAATTGTTTTTAATTATTTATAATTGGAAGTGATTCTCAGCATTTCACTGTATTCTTTTATTTTAATTCAAAATTGATTGAGAAGAATTCCTCAACAATGAAAAAAATCACCCTGTCAATAATGATCAGCCTGCAAATGTGCAGATAAGTATTACCATCAATATGTTATTACCAGGTGGAAATAGAAGACTGATGAAAATATATTTTCAGCCCTTTCCAGTATGGCTGTTAAATAGTTTATATGATGATAGTCCTGCACTCCTTAACATTGAAATTGCAACACCAAGAAGAAGAAGTCTTGCAATTATGGACATCACTGGATTGATAAACACGTTAATGATATACAAACGATAAAAAATGGAACCAATATATTCAAAACATCTTGATTTATTCAATATCGAGTATATGCTTAGATATACCGGCACTTGCACACTTTTGCATGCTATAAAAGAAGTTACTAATAGTTGTCTAAAGAATGTTAAGCCATGCTAAATGCACTTGGGCATGCATGTTGAGTGTAATTTTCAACATACAATGTCACAGACACTGCTAATCTGTTGCACATTTGATTGACTGAAAGATCCAGACAGTCATCATGAACATTATTCTTGTTAACCATATGTATTAGTGAAGTACATGCAGTGATTGGTAGTCTCGTGGCGCCTCTCTACAATACAGTGAGGTACTACATGTTCTGTACTGCTTTCTACATTTGCCAGGATGAGCGGCTCCTTTGGGCATCAGATTACAGATACTTCATTTTCATTTTTTCCAGTACAATAAAGTACATGACACAAAGAAGGTTCCATCCTCAAAATAGAAAAAAAATGGCAGCTTCTGTTAACTATTTCAGGGTTTTATACATACTAGTATAACAACTTGTTTTATCTGTATTAGTTTTCTGCTCAATTTTCTTTCATCTTCATTTTGCATTATGGAACATTTTAGTGCTTTGAAACCAATTACCAGTTTTCCATAGAGTTATGGTTTCAACATACATTGGTCATCCAGGAACCAGTTAATATTGTAAGATACTTGTAATAATGTGAGATCCTGTATGTTGACGGACAACTATATATTATTTCTGAGTTTATTACAATTATGGTGTAAAATACTCAGTGTTGATATCTTCATGTTAGTGATGTACTGAGGAAATTATTCCATGACTCTTGTCATAGTAAAGTGCTCATTAACTTAATGTACCATATTATTGATGCACTATAACAGCTCTTGCAGAAAATGTCTACTAATGAGAAAACAAAGTGATTGAGTTTTGTTGCATGAAAATCTTTGATCATCTAGTAATAATTTTATCCATTACAAAGCAAAAAGCCCTCGCTTATAAGGTTTTTATGTGTAACAATATGGCTCAAATATATTACATTATAGAACCCCCTAATACTGTGAACATACCATTAAAATGATTACGTTAGGACAGTACAAATACCTTCAATGGACCCCCAGTAGTACATGTATCAGAAGTTGAGAGGATTTAGAATATTTCCATTTCATACAGCCAGCATCTTTTATAACCTTCAATACGTTTCATTAGAAAGTAAACTCCCTGATCCATGGACGGTCTGAAGTAAATACTGTCCTGATCTATTGGCATTCCAGACTGCATTAATCATTTTTCTGGTCTTTTAGGTCCTATCATTACTTTGTTTAAAGTGCATTTGTCAAAAGGTCATAGAGCTCTAAGGCTGTTGTGGTAAAGAGCAGGGACGTCGCTAGGCAGTTTTATCCGGGGCTCGTACCCTGGATAAAATGCCTGCTGCCCCGAAAGTTTCAGTCCCCGACCGGCCCTCATATCACAACAGTAGCGCGGCGCCGCATTGTTGTTCACAGTAGATGCGGCACCGGCGACTATTCAGTGCTCACTAAGCTCCACTGCTGCCGCCGCCGGGGCTTCCTGTATGTTGCTGCGCACTGCGCAGGGTCAGGGGAAGAGCAGCGTAGCCTTCTATCCCGCTTAAGTGAGCCCAGGGCACCGGTGCCTGCATGTTCCTCCTCCTCCTAGTCAGTGAGTGCCCGTGCAGAACATAGCAGAGCTGCCGGCAGCCATAATAGGTATTTATAGTTGGGCTGGTGCTGGGACTGGGCAGGCTCAAGCTGGATATAAATAAAGATACTGCCATGTCTTGAGGGGGGTGGGGGGGCGATATAATTTAACTGCAGAATAACTGTCAGCTCTGTGGGTCAGCCTGACCCATGGAGCTGACAGTCTACAGTTATATTGATCAGTTTTATGGGTCAAATATACAATGCTGACCCTCATAGCTGATCAATATAACTGTAGACTGATTGTCAGCTCTGTGGGTTACCCTGACCCACAGTGCTGAGAGTCTACAGTTATATTGATCAGCTTTATTGGTAAAATATACAATACTGACCCTCAAAGCTGACAATCAGTCTACAGTTATATTGATCAGCTCTGAGGGTCAGCATTGTACGTTTGACCCATAAAGCTGATCAATATAACTGTAGACTGTCGGCTCTTTGGGTCAGGGTAACCCACAGAGCTGACAATCAGTCTACTGTAACGACTGTCAGCTCTGACCTATGCCTACCTATAGGGGGGACCTATGCCTTACTGTGGGGATCTATGTCTATTTATATACTGGTGAGAACATTGACGACCAATATACTGGGGGGAATCTATGTCTATCTATATACTGTGGGGACCTATGTCTATTTATATACTGGGCGGCCGATGCCTACCCATATCCGGGCGGGGCCATGCCTTCCTATTTACTGTGGGGACCTATGCCTACCTATACACTGGAAGGACCTAAGCCTTCCTATTTACTGTGGGGACCTATGCCTACCTATATACTGGGAGGGAATTATGCATACCTATATACTGGGGGGACCTATGCGTACCTATATATTGGGGGAACTATGCCTACCTATGTACCGGGGGGGACCTATGCCTCCATAAATACTGGGGGACCTATGCCTACCTAGATACTGGGGGGACTTATGCCTTCCGATTTACGCTGTGGAGCTATGTCTATCTATATACTTGGGGGACCTATGCCTACCTATAGACTGGGGAGACCTATGCCTACCTAGAGACTGGGGGATTAATGCCTACCTATATACTGGGGGGACATATGCCAACATATATCCTGGAGGGAACTATGCCTACCTAGATAATGGGGGATCTATGCCTTCCAATTTATGGTGTGGATCTATGCTTATCTATATACTGGGGGGACCTATGCCTACCTATAGACTGGTGGGACCTATGCTTACCTAGAGACTGGGGGATCTATGCCTACCTATATACTGGAGGGAACTGTGCCTACCTATATACTGGTGGGCCTATGCTTACCTATATACTTTGGGACCTATGCCTACCTATATACTGGGGAGCCCTATTCCTACCTAAAACACTGAAGGGAACATATGCCTACCTACATACTGGGGGGACTATACCTACCAAACTACCAGGGGTCCTAAATATTTACCTATATAGTGGGTTACTTATCTGCCTACTTGGGAATCTATAGACTCGCCAACCTACTAGGAGGACCTATATACCTACCAACCTACCTTTATACTTATATATAGGTATATACCTATATACAAGTATACCTATATAACTATATACCTATATACTTATCCACATACTGGGGGTACCTATATAACTACCTACCGGGGGACCTATGTATCCACCAGTCTACTGGGAGGCACTAAATAACTACCTTTCTATTGTGGGACCTATATAACTGCCGCCTACCTAGTGAAGGGACCTATTTACCTTCCTAGCTATTGAAAGTGCCTATATACCTACCTGCTTGGGGACCTATATATCTACCTACTTACTGGGGGGCTGGCCTATATATCTACCTGTCTACTTTGAGGGGACCTATATAGACCTATATCCAAACTGTTGGTGGGCTCTATATACCTCTTTACCTACTGGGGGCCTATATAGGAATGATGGGTGACTACTCATCCCTCACAGTAGGCACCTGGCTATTCTATCATAGGAAAGTGGGTTGCTGTGGAGGTTGGAGCATAACCATTTTCTATATAGGCCACCATTTTGTAGGTAAGTATATAACCCCCGACCCCCAGGTAGGTATGTAGGTGCTTGAAAGTGAGGATTCTAAAATGTTTGTGTGGTAAATTTTGCAGAGACATATTATGGCCGGGAGTCATCATGGTGGTCTGTGCCGGATGGAGAAGAAAAAGGAAAGAGAACTACTCTCATCGGAGGAAACGTCTCCTGTGAGTCACTTTATGTAACTTCACTGTGATCACTTATATGTCTGCAGAGCGCCGACTTACAACTAGCACCTTCCACTATCTGGTCACTGTATGACGTTAATAAACGTCTTCAGAGCCTGTGTACAACTGATAGCCAAATGTAGTGGACGCATTTAGTCAGGGTCTGGCAGTATTATTTGGTCCTTAAGTGGTAATATTATTGGGCCTTAGTATTATAGGATTTTCTTGAGTAACAATCATACGTATGGTATATTTGCTTCATGTATAGGTGTAATATACGAGCCTGTATGACTATTATTTAGGGGTATTACTCTGTCATACGTAGGTGAGAGGTTTTGAAAAAGTGAATTTATCAGCGCTGATTCTCATCCTACACTGCACTGCTGAGGTGATATAAAGGATATATGTGGACCACGTGGAAAATAAACTGACAGGAACATTATATTTTCTGTTAAAATACAAGCCACAGTCCACGATGTGGCATAAAAAATGCCGTGTGAACCCATCCCTACTGAGCAAAACATAACACAGAGAGCCCGGGCCCCGTATGTTTTAGGACCTTAGCAACGCCCCTGGTGGAGAGTAGCAGGGTAGTTAGTATTTTTCTACCATAATTTTTTAAGATGCGTCAACTTTAAAGAAAAATTTCAATTTAATACATTCAAGACATCTATCTGTATGTATTAAACATATATCTTTTTTCTTTCTATCTATGTGTGTATCTATTTATATATATGTTCATAGTTCTATGTTCCATGTAATTCTCTAGTGTGATTGTAACTTATTTGGACATATGTGACAAACTAGCAGAATTGATCAAATGAGAATGATGTGGAAGATAATCCTAGTGACAGCTGCACCCAGAATTTGGGAAGGGTCCAACACACAGATCAACAAAAGGGAAATGAGAGCCTTTCAGACCATTCAAACACATGCTCTAATTAAACATCACATAAAAAACTAATTATAGAGGTAAAAAAATGCAAAGCTACTTCTGTGGAATCTTTTCCCACTAGTATTTCTGAGCACCATAACATGTGCATGGATTATAATAACAGAAAGCAGATCAGTTGTCAGTATGCTCTATTAGGGAATACCAATGTCATTACTCATTTGAAATGTTGCCATGCGATAAAAAATGTTCTTTCGTAGAACAGCCTAGGGCTAACCACATTAAAACAACACAGAACTAGAAAGTAATGTCACAAGTGGGAAAATAAATGTCAGTAAGAAAGATAAACAAGCTTCTGTGCTGCTGATAAGACACAGCACGGCGTGACCACCATTTTGGCCACGGCTGTTAGAGCAGAAAGAGGTGGTCAGTAACTTGGGGAAGTTTGTGTATACAAGCATGAGATAAGAACTTCTTTAGGTCTGAAAGAAAGCAGAAAAAGAACAGTAATATACTTGGTGATAGTCTTTATTTACCTTTGCTTATATGTTCAAAAGCTAATCAATGTGGTGAGAATACTCCTTTAAAGTGATTTTTAACCCATCTCTGAACACACAATAATGTTACAGGCTGGGAACAGTTTCCACAATTTCATATATGGTAAATATATGTTCTGATGAACTAATCAGAACAACAAGTGTACCTAAAATCTCACCTGCAAGAGGATGTCTGTAATAGCTTCACAACCAAAATTTAAGCCAGAATCAGAGAACTCATCTTCTTCACACTGACAATGAGGTACAGCTTCCTACCTCCAACACTGACATCATGGCCACATTTATACTGAATTGAGTTCTTCTCACCTCCTTTTCTTATTGAGATCATCTTTCAATTAGGATTCGATGATCACCACCATACTAGAACGCATCAGTCCACTCAACAGTAAGGTTCCTAAGAGACACATTGCATAACAATAACAAAGAACACAGACTAAAATGAAAATGATTAATCACAGAATAGGGCCTGGATCCTTTTCCAATCCCCCTCTATTTGGCTGGACAATACACAATCAACAACTTTAACCCCTTACTGCCGGACCATGTTTTGGCCTCTCTTACAGAGCCCCATTTTTGAAATCTGACATCTGTCACTTTATGTGAGAATAACTTTTTGACACTTTTACCTATCCATGTGATTCAGAGACTGTTTGCTCATGACACATTGTGCTTTAAGATAGTAAGAAATTTTGGTCCAAAAAGTCTTTGTTTATTTGTAAAAAATATGAAAATATCGTGAAAAATTTAAAAAATTTAAAAAAATTACCATTTTCAAACTTCAAAAATTTCTGCATGTAAGACAGATAGTTATTCCACTCAAAATAGTTTATAACTAGCATCTTACATATGTCTGCTGTAGGATGGCATAATTTTTTTAAATGTCTGGGATTTTTTTTACGACATTAGAGGGCTTAGAAATTTAGTAGTAATTTTCAAATGTTCAAGTATTCAAAACAGCATTTAGGAAGTTTATTAACTCATTAAGTGTTTCACAGGGATTAAAGCAAAGTGGAGGTGAAATTTCAAAATTTCACTTTTTTTTGCAGATTTTTAATTTTTATCCATTATTCACAAGAACACGGTAGATGTGATCAGGGAAATGCAACTTAATATTGATTCCCCAGGTGCGCTATTTGGCTCAACCACAAGCCTTAGAGTAGGAGGAGCGTCTACAGGACTCTGGGGTCTCATTTTCATTACGATTTTATTTAGGCGCCATTTCAGGTTTGTGGACACGATACAATTATGGTGATACCCAATTTATATAGGTTCTTTATGTTGAAGCAATTTTAAAAAAAAGTTTTTTCATTTTGTAAAACAATATTTATGCATCGCTGTCTTCTGATAGTCATAACTTTTTTATTTTTCCATATACAGAGAGGTGTAAGGACTTTTCTTTTTGCGGGATGAACTGACATTTTAATTGGTACAACTTTAGCATTTATATGAGTTTTTGATCGCTTTTTATTCCATTTTATGTGCTGTGGAATGAACAAAAATCGCAATTCTTTGATTTTTTTTTAACAGCGTTCACTGTACAGGTTAATTAATGTGACATATTTATAGGACAGGTCGTTACACATGCGGCAATACCAAATATGTGTACTTTATTTATTTTTTATCTTTTTGGGGGCGTTTTGCGTTTGTAACAGGGGAAAGGGCGGTGTACGTATTTTTATTTTCTTTTTCGTGTTTTACTTTTTAGACTTTTTTTTACTTTTTTACACTTTTTTCACTTTTCCCCAGAGGGGAATTGTATAAACGATCATCAAATCATTCATACAATAGGAGACCTGTACACAGCATTACTGCTGTGTGCTGGTCTCCATGGCAACTGTCAATCACCATGCCCACAATGCCTTGTGGGCATGGTGACGTCACAGATCACCCGGGAAGTGAATTTCACTTCCCGGGGCCGTCTGGTAGGAAATCGCTGTTACACTGTCGGGCTCACTCCTCCTGCCTGTGACTTAGCTCCGATGATCTTAATTGATCGTCGGAGCTAAGGGGTTGAGCTCACTCTGGCCGTGGGTGATGTGGCATGAGGCCAGCGGTAATTTACCGCTGGTCCCATGTCGCGATCGTGCGCGGCTCGCTTGTAAGCCCGGACAATCGCCAGGAGGTATCCATACGTCCATTTGCAGGAACGTACTTCCCACTAGGACATATACATACGTCCAATGTCGGGAAGGGGTTAATTTGTAAGGGTCAATAATTCACTGTTAAGGTGTAGTTGAAAATGTCTCAGTCAATGTCTCAAGTCATTTTTCTTAACTGTGGGTACTGGATCTCCAAAGCATATATTTCTTTACCTCAGTCAAAGAAATAAATTGAAATATGAGGGCACACAAGATGCCTCCTTTGTTGTACCTTATATCTGTTAAAATGATTTATGAAATGTGCATTTGGGTCTTATAGTGGAGAAAATATGTATTTGATACACTGGCAATTTTGCAACTTTTTTCAAAGAATGGTTAGGTCTGTAATTTTTAATGTAGGTATACTTCAACTGTGAGAGGCAGAATCTAAAAAAAATCCAGAAAATCACATTGTATGATTTTTAAATAATTAATTTGCATTTTATTGCATGAAAAAAGTACCAAGTAGCAAGAAATCTGGCTCCCACACACCTGTCAGTTTTTCTTTAAGAAGCCTTCCTACTCTGCACTCATTACCTGTATTAATTGTACCTGTTTTAACTCATTACATGTATAAAAGACACCTTTCCACACACTTAAAGGATCACACTCCAACATCTCCACCATAGCCAAGACCAAAGAGCTGTCTGAGGACACCAGGGACAAAATTGTAAACCTGCTCAAGGCTGGGATGGGCTACAGGACAATAGGCAAGTAGCTTGGTGAGAAGGCAACAACTGTTGGCGCAATTATTACAAAATGTAAGAAATACAAGAATACTGTCAATCTTCCTCAGTCAGGCTCCCAGATCTCGCCTCATGTGGTAAGAATGATTCTGAGAAAGGTCAGGAATCAGCCCAGAACTACACAGGAGGTACTGGTCAATGACCTGAATAGATCTGGGACCACAGTCTCAAAGATTACCATTAGTAACACACTACATCATCATGGATTAAAATCCTGCAGGGCACGCAAGGTCCCTGTGCTCACACCAGCACATGTCAAAGTGTGTTTGAAGTTCGCCAGTGACCATCTGGATGATACAGAGGAGGCATGAGAGAATGTCATGTGGTCAGATGAGACCAAAATAGAACTTTAGTATTAACTCCACTCGCCGTGTTTGGAGGAAGAAGAAGGATGAGTACAACCCCAAGAACAATGTCCCAACCGTAAAGCATGGGGGTGGAAACATCATACTTTGGGGGGGTGCTTTTCTGTAAAGGAGACATGACGACTGCAGCATATTGAAGAGAGGATGGATGGGGGCCATGTATCGCAAGATTTTTGCCAACACCCTCCTTTCCTCAGTAAGAGAATGGAAAATGGGTCGTGGCTGTATCTTACAGCAGGAAAATTACCCGAAACACGCAGTCAGGGCAACTAAGGAGTGACTCCATAAGAAGCATTTTAGGTCCTGCAGGAGCCTAGCCAGTCTCCAGACACGAACCCAATCAAAAATCTTTGGATGGGGCTGAAACTCAATGTAGCCCAGCGACAAGCCCGAAACCTGAAAGTTATGAAGAATATCTGTTTGGAGGAGTGGGACAAAATCCCTGCTGCAGTGTGTTCAAACTTGGTCAAGAACTACAGGAAACGTCTGATCTCTGTCATTGCAAACAAAGGTCTCTGTACCAAATACTAAGTTCTGTTTTTCTATTGTATCAAATACTTACTTCATGCAATAAAATGCAAATTAATTACTTAAAGATCATAAAATATGATTTTCTGGATTTTTTTAGATTCTGTCTCTTACAGTTGAAGTGTACTTACGATTCAAATTATAGACCTCTCCATTCTTTGTAGGTGGGAAATTGCCAGTGTATCAATTACTTATTTTCTCCACTGTATATGCATCCTTGGTCTGTATTACCCTTTTCCTTATGTATACTAATTTTTTTCCTCTATTGCTATACCAGTTTAATATTACATCACTTTCTAGAAGGTATATATATGATGGATTGGTTCTAGTTTTCCTTGCTTCCCTGCCATTCACAGGCCCCATATCTCGGTCCTATAGAGTTTTCCTGGGACAAGGGACAATGGGCTGGTCAAGGCATGTCAGTACCTCAATCTACTGTAATTTGTGGCAGTTTAGAGAAACTATCCTATCCGCAAGGGTCAAGATTTCTGAAAAATTATTTCCACACATTCAGGTAACTACTATATGCCAGGATACATTGCTGTGGTTCCTAAGGTGGAAGGAGGTCCATCTTGTGTCTAGTTAAGTAGCTATTCAGTCTATATAATAACATTATATATAAAATTGAGCTGAATGAGATAAACTAGCTCTAAACTGGAGTTTCAGTTATTTTCGTTTGAAACCAAAATAAGGCACAACCTAGCAAGAAGATGCAAGAAGATGAATGAAACTGATAAGATGGTTTCATCTGAGGACATAAAGATACTTTATATTTTGAGCATACTTGTTCCTGAACTTTGTCTTCCTATTATGCCATCACTCAACCCATGCGGTCTTGAAGGGCCTCCTTTCCTTGGTAAAACGATCGCCCAATTACCTAGTTCAGTCACTTTACACAAATATTGGTACCACCATTATTGGGTAGCAGTAAGGATTCTTCTATCATGATATGTCAGAATTGTAATGAAGGCAGAAGTTTTATCCTCCTGTTCCTTCTCGGTGGTATTAATCGTTTCAGCCGGAGCTTTTGGCCATCTTATGATTTTAGCCGGTTGCAGTAAAAGATCCTATTTTTCTCTCCAGTCTTTAGATTTCTCAATCTCTTTTGAAAGAAACTATGGAATCAAGAAATGTTTTTCAAGGACAATTTTATCAACCTAATGCTGAAGAAAGGCACCTCAAGAAAACCAAGTGACTGGGTAGGCAAACTTTTGACAACAATAATCTTGAGTTCCTTATATTATATACTGGTGTCCTTCTCACAGTACCACTCTCGGACTGGCCTATAGTGGAAACCACCGCTGTGCCCCTTAGCCTGGCAGACTTTGAATTTCTTTTAAACTGTATATACATCCTTGGGAGAGACAGAAAGGCAGAGAGAAAGAGTCAAAAAGCAAGAGGCATTTACAATAGCTGTAGGGTGGGCCCGACAATCAACTCCACTGGTGGCCCCAAAATCAACTTCACAGGTGGGCCCCCAAAATGAAATTCCACTGGTGGGCCCTAGACACCCTAACCCGACACTGCACAGTCCTCAACAATAACAAAGCCACTGTCCTTCACTTTCCTTCTTTTTGTTATAAATGTGAGTAATAGAAAATCATGATTATAATAATAATTAGCTGGTGATGGTTTATTTACTATTAATTTGGAACTTGAAAGATATTGTTATTTGTCTTGATTTTGATTATAAGGGAGATGGTTTAATTAATTTTATCTTCAAACTATTGTTTTGTGTAGATGAACACTACTAAAAAGGAATAAATATCTTTCAGATGCTCTATTGAGAATAGTCTGTGAGGTACCAAAATGTCTGGAATTTGGAATTAAGATGTTAATTACTTGATTGATTTTAAAAGCCAGACATATAATGTGATGAAGTTTTTTAAAGAATAATTGAATGAAGTATATATTCAACACATGAAATTCCAGCTGGTCAGTGTGGCACAGTATAATACAACCTCACTTCACACTCACACTCAGAGTTTGACTAACCGAAAACATGAGGACGGCATAGCCACAGCAGGTACAGCGGTAGCAGCTGAAAAGGGGCCCCTTTCACACAAAACAAGACACCAGTATTGGAAATGGCACATGGGAACTGGCAGGAGACCCCTATCACTTTTTGCACCAGGGACCAACATATGTGGTGGCAGCAAGAACGTCCCAACGGGAAACGCAGAGGTTCAGCTGGCAGGGCCCTAGGGTTTTGGCACCACTGACAACAGGCACTAGTTACTGTTAGATATCTGTAACCAATTTTGTGGACAATTGCGCTATTTGCGTCAAACTGAGAAGCACGGACTGCTATAGAACTATTTAAAAGTTATATGGATTAGATATGGCGGTTTGGGCACCACTGACAACAGGTGCTAGTTACTATTAAATATCTGTAACCCAATTTGCGTACAAGGGAGCTATTTGTGACAAACTGGAACGCACAGACACCAAAAGAACTGCAAAAAAAAGGGACAATTTCACCTCAGTTGGGAGGTCTGCTGGCCAAAAAGTGTTAACAAAAATTGCTATTTCAATGCCAGTTCAAGACAGGACAGGCTAGGCTGTACATACCAGTGGATTTCAACAGTGACCATATTGGTAAAACTCAGGGGGTGGAGTGAGTGCCTCCAACCTATGAAAAACAATGAATTTTCAGCTTTTAATTGGCATATCATTTTAAAATCCATGACAGAATTTTATTTTAATTCCCATACACAGAGGGTGCTGACGTTGAAATGGCTCCTGCCGTAACCCCCCCATTAATATAAAAACCCCAAGATCTCACAAGATTACAAGGTGCTGAATGGTTCATGGGAGCCAGAGACCTACTGAAGGCCGCCAGAGCTGCCATCATACTGCTTTATGCTGGATGCTGGGAAATACCTTATTATTCCAGTATACCATGAGAGTGGTCACACCCCATAGTCACAAGTACTCTATAGGGGAAAAAACAAACCACTAAAGGTATAGAACCTATGAAAAATAAAATATAACTTTTAACTATTAATATATATATAAAACCTTATATGTCCTGTGGCCGACCGACCTCAGACGGTCGCAGGATTCTCCAATGGTGGCGTAAGAGGAGATCTGCTACCGACGTCCACCGAAAACCTGGTTTCGGGGGGGGAAGGGCAAGATTTGGCGTCAGTAACCATGGGTTTAATGCAGGTGTAACTTAGGGCGCTATGCGGCTTTTGAGGGGTTGCCTTTCCCGGGACGGTCATAGCTTTGGGGGTGGGACCCCGTCCCCAGTTCCGGGCCGGGTTCGGTTCCAGGATTTCCCAGGCCTAAAAAAGCCTGTCTCTCTAGGTGATCGGGGGCGGGGTCAAATCCTGAGAGGGGGAGCTGGAGAGAGGCTCTAGCCCCCAGGTTTAAGGGAACCAAAAAACGCTATGGTGGGATCCCTGTTTTTGGGTCTGGATGGTAGGTCAGCCCATGATAGCAGGGTCTGTATTTGTATGTGATTTATTGCTAAGGGCGGGGTTTTTTGTTGGTGCCTGTGTTTTGTAATTATATGTCCCCTGTAAAGAAAAAAAAGGCTGAAGCCAGAAAGAAGCCGGCCAGTTGCCTTTCCCCCCTACAGAAGCGGCGATCCCCGGATTTAAAGAAACCCCCGGGCGGTCCAAATGGCGCCAAGGCGAAGCGAGTGCTTTACAATTGGTGGAGGCAGGGAAAGGGGCTAAGGCGAAAAAAGGGGTGCACAAGTAAGTGCAAAGAAGCCTTGCTACGGTAAATTTAAAAGGGGGCAGACCTGAAGGTTACTCGTATACAAGCGTTTTTTGGGAGGAGACAAACCCCAAACGGGGTGATTTCTGTGGGTGAGGATGTGTGCTCTCAGTGGAGAGGGGGGGGAAAAACCCTACATTAGGGGCGTGCTTTTAAAAGGCTGGTTCGGGCCAAAAAATTGTTTTTTTTTTTTGTTTGGTCATGGGGGACTGCTCGCCCAGTTAATGGAGGCCACTGCCAACACAAGAAAATAATGAAAAGCCCCGGGCCCAAAAATTTTGAGGCGGACCAGAGGCACGAGAACAGATTTCCCAGAGTCAGGGGGCTGGGGTAATGGCTCCCCACAATACAAGCAGCCTTGCTGCTGGGGGTGAAAGGCCCAAGCTGGGAAGAGGGCTGCCGGGGAAAACCCAAAGCAAATGGTGCAATGGATCCTTCAGGGGGGTAATGTTGGAAGGCGCCTTGCCAAGAGGCCCTGGTTCCAAGCCCCGGGGAAAAACAGAGTCGCCCGAGGGGTGGAGGGGCTGTCGCCGGGGCAACCACTTTTTAAACGGAGCCTGCTACCACTGTCCAGCAGAGGGAGTGGGTTTTTGGAGTGCCATAGGGGGAGGGGTGGTCCTGTTTGCCCTCCAGGAGGAGGCCAAAGGGTTGCAGGTGCAAGCCCGATTTCCCGGGTGGGGGGACCCCCAAACCCCTGCTTTCATGGAGAGTCAGCCAGAGATGCCCAAATACCCCAAAAACCCCCGGAAACTTTTTTCCTTTTTTTGTGTGTGAAAAACCGGTTGGGACTTCAGTTATATGCATAATTTATGGGGACTTGGGTGGGCTAAATGGAAGTCCAAATGCTGCCCAACCAGAAAGTCCAGGGCAGTGCAGGACTGTAAAAAAGGGGTGGTAAAGTCGATGGACGGGCAGTACATGCTGGTTGCCTGTGGGGGTCACTCCAGAATTCCCGGGTTACCAAACTATGCTGTGATCCTGACCCGGTCCCAAAGCCTGACAGGGGGGTGTTGGCTTTGTTAAAAGTTAGCTCCAGTTACTGCACCCTGTTGAAAAGGGCAGAGAGCAGCTCAGGTCTGCCCCTGGGTCATGGCTGTCAGGCTATGTGTGCGTAGCTGCAGTTTTTGAGTTTTTTTCTGCAACATACCGTCGCAGCGAAAAAGAATTAGCTCAAATGTGCCCTAAAGCGTGGCTAAAAGTACTGGGAGCATTGCAAGGGTGAGTGTCCTTGGGGGATGCCCACGGAGAAATGTGCTCCCCTTCGTTTTAGGGGGATCTACTGTGGTTGCCCCAAAAAACGAGGGCACTGCACTCCTGCTGGGAAAAAATTTAGATGAGTGCCAGCGCTGTGTGTGAAAGGCTGGTTTCCAGTCCGTAAATGTCTGTACCCATACCCCCCGCGCCCCGGTGTACGGGATGATAACGTGCAATTGAGGTGGCCCCTGTGGGTTTTGGGGGAATACACTGGGTGTGCAGGTGCGTAGTCCCGGGGGTTTATAGAAAACTGGACTGGGCGAATACAGTTCCCCATGGGGGGGATGGGTTCCATAGCAATCAGGTTGCTCTGCGGTGGGGAAAAGGTGATGGAGTTGCCCGGTGTGAGCCGGCTGGTGCATTGCCGGAAGGGGGAAGTCAAACCCCGGAAATGAGGGTTTCGCGCTATGTATGGGAAATAGGAGTATGAGTGGAGTTAGGACGAAACCCTTGTGAAAGTCTCCATTTCAGTGGTGGAGTGGATGCTGAGTGTGTTTATGCTACAGTGTAATGTGGTGATTATCAGATGGGAGTAAAGGAAAATCCTGTTTAAATGAAACTGTGCGAGGCAGATTTTGTGTGCAAATCCGATCAGGTATTACAGAGAAGGGATTTGTGATGAAAATCCCAAAGTGACCCGCAGGGATTGAAAAGCAAGATCTGCTGAACCGGGGAGTGCACCTAATCACTGCCCCATGGTGGCTTATATTAGTAGCTTTTACTGCGTGGGCAGAAACTGCTTTATGGTATGAGGGAAAATGGACCCCTAAAACCCAAGGAGGGGGATGTGCTCAAGCGCTAGTAGGGGCAGGTCATGTGTTTGGACCCCTCAGAGGGTAAGGAACCCCAGTAAGGGAAACTGGGTAAAAAGGCAAGGGGTTTTCCTATATGAGCTGTTGTTTAAGTGCCCAGAGGTAACTAGCAGGGATACTAGATTCTCCCTTGGAGGGTTACGAGGAAGGGGGAAAGGGCTCCATAATTTTGGCAGTAATCGTTTTACAAAATCGTGTGAGGTTGGTGATTTGCTGAGCATGTTTGCTGTTTACTTTTTGGGAGAGCAGATGGGGTTTTGCCACGGGTAAGTGGCTAGACCTGTCGGGTTTTCCCTGGTGGGGTGAATGGGGGGTAGCCTACAGGAGGGTATATGTGGGTCGCCCCCTTTCGGGTGAAATTCAAAAGGAAAGGTGGAGAGGCTCCACGGGGGAAGTGTTTTGACCCCGGAGGAAAGGTTTTCATGGGGGAGAAAAAAACCTGCGGCCTTTAAACAAACAGGGGGGTATGTGGGGGACCGACCCAACGGCCAGATCTGCCCAAAAGGTGGCGTACACAGGAAACCTTTTCCCACGGCCCCGAAAACCTGGTTTCGGGGGGGGAAGGGAAGATTTTGGCGTCGAACCTAGGTTTCGACGGTTAAATATAAAGGCTGCTATGCGGCTTTTTTTTTGGGGTTTCCTTCCCGGACGGTCACAGGTTTTGGGGGGAGGCCGTCCCCCCGTTCCAGGCCAGGTTCGGTTCCAGGGGTTTACCGGCTATACAAAAGCCTGTCTCTCTAGGTGATCGGGGGTGCGATGGTCTGATACCTGAGAGTTGGACGCTGGAGAGAGGCTCTAGCCCGGAGGCTTAAGGGAAGCCAAAACGCATATGTTGAGGATACCGTGTTTTGTGGTTCTGGATGGTAGGTCCAGACCACTGATAGGAGGGTCTGTATTTGTATGTGAGTTGTGGCTAGGACGGCATTAGGGTTTTGGTTTGGTGCCTGTGGTTTTTTTGTATTTATATTGTCTTACTGTGCATGAATAAAACAGCGAAAGCCGAAAGAAGCCTGTGCCAGTGTGCCATTCCGCCTACGAAGCGGCGATCCGGAGTTAAGTAACCCCCAGGACGGTCCAAGATGGCGTCCAAGCGCTAAGCGAGTGCTTACAGTCCCTATACTTATAAGCAGAATTACCTAAAAACCAATGGGTCTAAATGATTGCTTGTCTTTCGCTTCATTCATTTAATATAGAGATGAAAAACATCCTTTTTTTTGTGCCATGGTTTCTTTTTTTTTCTCTGTTTATTTATCGTATCTATCTTTTCATTATTATTATTCATTCATCTACTTTTTCGTCTATGTATGTCCTCTAAATGCTATCATTTAATTATAATTGTTGCTACTTGCATTTTTCTATAAAAGATTTTTTTTTTTTTTTTGTTTGTAATGGCAATTTTCATCTAAATGCGACTTCAAGTATAGTATATATAAAGCAGTATACTATGCTATTCTGTATTTATCTATTTATATGATTTGATTGCATTGCATTCTATGGTAATCCTCGTATATTGAGTAAGATGTAGCCAGTACAGCAAGAGTAGTAGTGTATTTATGGCTCTCCTAATTATGGCTTGGCATTACAGCCTCCCCGTGTCTATATACCAGTTCCTATGTGAGCTCGCCTGCACCGGTGACTATCTGCGATATATGCGCCGACATATGCAGATATATCGGCGCTTCTTTGCTTGTGCGCATGCGCCAGCAGTTATCCGCGGTGCATGCCGGAATGTGTAGTCTTCTTTTTTACTACGTGCACGTTTGTGTATTTCTAGTTCCCTACGTACCGGCCTCTCTTTGTTAGTGTGCATGCGCCGGCGGTGCGCCTGTGTTTATCTGTGGTGCATGCCGGTTTGTGAAGTCCTAGTGACTTGTGTACCGGCGCTTTTTTGCTTATGCGCATTTGCCGGCAGTCATCCGCGGGCAATGCCGGAGTTTGTATTTTTTCTGACTACATGCACGTGTTGAATATTGATGGCGTTGTTTACACTCACTTTAGCAGAAAAGAGAGGTAATGATTACAGTGTTGCTGTTTTCTTCGAGCATTTATCCCCATTTTGGGGTTTTAAATTTTTTGTTACGCCTTCTTAGCCATCCTGGAAAACATATGGGGGATCTGCAAATATCCTCTGGGCCCCTTTTATCTTTCATCTTTTACCTCTACCTCCAAAAAGGGGTAGTTGTGTCCCCCAAATAGGGGGAATGAATAATTTCTAACCCATTTTTTTTGCCTCTAATGATTAATAGTGTTCCCTGATGAATCCCCGCTTGTGGGAAAGCGTGGGAACAATTTTGGGGGAACGTATAGTTATTTGTGTTTTGTAAGTTGTGTTTGGGGGAAGTTATTTTTATTTTCACTTAGCTTTTGTCATTTTGAGCCTTTTTTATTTTTCTTTGTGTTTAAGTAGTTTTTTTGTTTTGCTAGTTAGGGGGAGTTTGGGGTTACGGTAGTTTATGTTCCTGGTTTGGGGGTGCCCTTATTGGGGCGGGTTTTTTCCCTTTTTGTTAGGAGCTGTATTTTGGTAATTCTGCTTATAAGATAAGGACGATAGTGGTTTTTTTATATATTAAAAAAGAACAATAAAAGTTTATTTTATTTTTCCCGGTTCTATACCTTTAGTGGTTTTTTTGTTTTATATTATATTGGGTTAACCAGGTAATTTTTTATCTTTATAGGGGTTCCTTTTACGCCCCGTTATTAAGAAAAGTGGGGGGTTACTTTGTGCTTGTGTTTAGCGAATTTCTTTTTAGTTCCCTTTTTTTTAAAAAGAAGCGGGGGAAATTTTCTTTTTCTTTTATATATATATTTTTGGGGGTTTTCTTCGGCACATTCTTACATTGGGTCTGAAAAAAAGGGTGGCTGAAGTAGAGGGGGTATTCTTGTAAGGAATCACCTGCACAAAAGAGAATTTGCCATTCAATTGTTTAAGGGTCTAAACGTAAAATATCGTTTTTTATATTAAATCAGGTGGGGAATTAAAATCATTGGAAAAAAACTTTTAAATAATATTTTCCCCAAGGACTACGGATCCCCAAATTTTACCAGCATTAAACCAGAAAATCCCGATTTGATGAGGTTGGGGGGCAAGAGGCAACTGCGTCTTCTCTCGCTTTATAATATTTTGGGAGATAGGAAAAAAACAATTGGGAAAAAACATATCGAGTTTTTAAAGAAACTGTGGAAAAAGTTCTTAAACGTAAGAACGGCCAGAGTTTTAATCAGAAGGAATTAGAGTTACAAAAAAATATTGATAAGTTTTTCCCCCATCTAAAAGAAGAAAATATACCAAAATTTGTACGTGACTGGAAAAAGTTAAAAAAATGTGCATACATTGGTTTGGTCCCCGTAGACCTTTCCCTAATAACAACATGGTATT
>JAODAL010038445.1:0-39205 GCA_025379985.1 Phyllomedusa bahiana
ATTTAAGGAGGGGAGGCCAAAAAAAGTTTTGGGAAATTAGGAAAGGCTCAGGAAGACCTCCAAGGTAATATTTCAGAAATATTACCTGTTCCATGGGCCACACCAGAGGGACAACGGGAGATTAGAGAGGTGTATAAGTGGCTCAAAAATTGTTGTAGGAAAGAGGGATTTGGGTTTGTGGAGAACTGGGCTGACATCTGTCTTGGCCACAGACTCTATGCTAGGGACAGGCTGCACCTCAATGGTGAGGGTGCAGCTGTCTTGGGGGACAAAATGGCCAGGATGTTGGAGGAATATTTAAACTAGGGGCTGGGGGGAGGGCAACTACAAAGATAGCTTGCAATATAGTGAATATAGAGAGATGGGAATTAGGAATAAAACAAGGAATGGAGTGGGGGGGGGGGGGGGGTAGTAACAGCTAAAAAGAACAGGGAGAAAGGAATAAAAACTGAAAAATCTCTAAATTGCATGCTGTCCAATGCCAGGAGTCTCACCAACAGAATAAATGAACTACAATTATTAATTGCTGAAGAAAAATATGACATAGTAGGGATAACTGAGACATGGCTAGACGAGAGCCACGACTGGGTGGTTAACTCACATGGTTACAGTCTATTTAGAGGAGATTGTAAACACCGGAAGGGGGGGAGGTGTATGTCTTTATGTAAAATCCTGTCGGAAACCAACACTGTGGGAAGATATAGATATAGGAAATGAGCATGTGGAATCACTATGGGTAGCTATACATGGGGGTAATAACAATAATATAATTCTAATAGGTGTCTGCTAAAGGCCCCCAAATATAACAGAACCCATAGAAGATGTACTCCTCAGGCAAATAGAGGAGGCGGCTAATCAGAATGAGCTTGTTATTATGGGCGACTTCTAGATTTAATATTCACTAATAGACCTGACAGAGTAACAAAAGTTCAGGTTGGGGGGGCACCTAGGAAATAGTGACATAATATAATACATTTCCATTTATCATTCAATAGAGTTTTTTATTGAGGAGCCACAAAAACACTGAATTTTAGGAAGGCCAATTTTATTCTGCTTAGGGAGGCCCTAAACTGCATTGACTGTGACAAGGTGTTTATGATATCCACTTATCAAATTATGCTCAATAGTAAGGGGTGATAGTAATCAGGTGATCTAGATCAAGTGACACAAAATATACACCCCAAACACATATGTTAAACTATTATCCCATAGAAACCATGAACAATCTAACCCAATCTCATATACCTGTACTGGCTGCCGTGTATGGACACAGTCCCGACGCGTGTTTCGCGTAGGCTTCTTCTGGGGACCTGTGTGGACCATCATTGACTACTCCATTTTATGAGGGGTAATAAATGAATACATTTTAATAAAGGTAATTTGTTTTAGTCAGTATTTGTTTTGTACATAGTTACATAGTTTGTAAGGCCGAAAAAAGACATACGTCCATCCTGTTCAGCCTATTTTGCTAAAGTGCTAAAGTGTTGATCCAGAGGAAAGCAAAAACCCCCATGAGGTAGAAGTCAATTGTCCTCATTTTAGGGAATACATTCCTTCCCGACTCCAATCTGTCTAACAGTATATATCACTGGAATAACGTGCATACTCCATAATCAACAATTTCTTTCCTGTGCTCTGATTCATAAAAATATACACAATTTTCCATTTGTGTACTAACCTTTGACTTGTATAGTTGTAGATTAATAGTTCCCATCATGTGCATCTAGACCCCTTTTAATACAACACATGATCCTATTTGCCGTGGCTGCTGCTGCCTGACACTGGCTGCTACAGTTAAGTTTACTGTCCACCAGAATTCCCATGTCACTTTTACCCAGCGTTTTTTCCATTTAACATGTAATCATGAAATGGATTTTTCCTCCCCACCTTGCATTTATCTGTGTTAAAAGTCATCTGCCACTTCTCTGCCCAGGCCTCCAACCTATCCAGATTCCTTTGTAAAAACACATTATCCTCTATTGTGTTGATAGAGGATAATGTGTTTTTAGAAACAGATCTTTAAAGGATCTTTAAGGGATGTTAAAGGGTGAAAATTTGGGGCCCCTTAAATTCCACTCCCCACATGGTAAATGCAAATATTCCTGCATGCCTCAGAAGATCCATCCCCCCGGTTATGGTAAATCATTAGACATCGTCAAAACTAATCATATAATTTGCTGCAAAAAATGTTGCTTTATTGTTTAAAGTTCTGCTAATTAATTAACATCTAGCTAATTTTGGAGGTGATTAAAAGTGGAGTCAGAAGAGAAATTTAAACCCTTTTCCAAAATTTGAATCTTGACACTTGGAGACCAAATTACTATAATTTGACTGGGTTGCTGCTTATCCTCTAAACCTGCTGTGACGGTCGCAAGCGATGGTGTAAGCCACGCCAGGAAGCGGAATCTAAGTAGGTCCCGGTTTTCTGCAGAGCCCGCCGCAAAGCGGGATTGACTTGCTACTGTGGCAGCCAAGGGTGAGCGTGGTACAGAATCGTGAGACGTAGGCGTAGTCGGGGACAGGCGGCAAGGTCAGGGCAGGCGGCAAAGGTTCAAAGAGTCGATAAACGTAGGCAGAGGTCAGAACACACGGCAAGACGGTAAGTACACAGGAACGCTTTCTCTAGGGCATGGAGGCAACAAAGATCCAGCAGGGAAGTGACATGGATCCATAAACTATATAGGGTCAGCTCCCGGCAATTAACCAATTACCGGCGCGCTGGCCCTTTAAATTTACACGAACGAGCGCGCGCACGCGCATTCCGGCCGACAGGGGCAGAGAGCAGGACAGGAGCATGGTCAGGTGAGTGGATGGGACGGGTGCGACCGTGTCCAGTAGCACGGCCAGCGGCGCCACCCGTCCCCGACGGGCGCCCACATAGAGGGACATGGGTGCGCCCGCGACCCGTGGCCGGGACACGGTGCCACTCGTTACACTTGCTTTCTTGCTGAATGTCATAAGGCCGATGTGGCGGCAGCGTCTCGGCCTGCTTCTCAGAGAATACGTCCCCAAAATCCTGGTACTCTACTGGCAGGCCTGGCAGAGGCTTGGCAGGCGACTGTGGAGAAGTGGTAGGCACCGGGCGTGGTGCCTCCAAACAGAGGTTCTGGCATTCCGGTCCCCAACACAGGACCTCCCCTGTCTTTCAGTCGAGCGTAGGGGCGTGACGTTGCAGCCAGGGATGCCCCAAAAGAATCGCTGAGGAAGCACGAGGCAGAACGTGGAACATGATCTTCTCCTTATGTAGAGCCCCTACACAGAGGGTCACCGGCCGGGCTATGTACTGGATGGGTTCACCTTGGAGCTCCCCACTGACCTAAGAAATAAGCAGAGGCTTTTCCATATGGACTACTGGTAAGCGGTATCGGGTTACCAAGGAGGCATGAATTAAGTTACCGGCTGGCATCATCAAACATGAAGAGGAGGAAACAGCACCTATTGACGCCTCTCCTACGGCACCTAGGTGTGAGCGTTTCCCGCACGCTGGGGATGTAGCGGACAGCTTCTGCGGAAATGGTCCGTGCTGGCGCAATAGAGACTTAGGTTCTCTGCCCGCCGGCGGGTCAGCTCCTGCTCCAATAAGTGGGCCCGATCACCTGCATGGGTTCCACATTGGAGGCTTGAGGAGGCGACAATGGAGAACGCTGGAATACCGAAGCAAGGCGAAACAGCCGATGGGGGCGTGCAGAGTCTCTCTCTTGGCGAGCTCTTCCTGCCTTTCAGCGAACCTTACATCGATGCGGATGGCCAGCTGAATTAATTCGCTCAGGGAGGACGGGAGGTCTCTTGTTGCCAGAGCTTCTTTTACCCTGCTGGACAGACCCTTTTTGAAAGTGGCGCAGACAACGGCATCATTCCAAGTCAGCTCCAAAACCAGGGTACGAAATTGAACCGCATAGTCTCCCACGGAGGAGTCGCCCTGCCGAAGGCTCAAGAGCGCGGTCTATGTAGAGGATGCACGCGCCGGCTCCTCGAAGACTGTGCAGAATTCATGGAGGAAGGTCTGTAAATCCGCGGTCACAGAGTCATTCCTGTCCCAGAGGGGGTCGCCCAAGCCAGAGCCTTCCCAGATAGCAGACTCACCACGAAGGCCACTTTAGACCTCTCCGAGGGAAACTGATCCGCCATCAGTTCCACGTCCATAGAGCACTGGGTAATAAAACCCCTACAAAGCTTGGGATCCCCGGCAAAGCTGGAGGGTAAAAGAAGCTGAAACTCCACGATGCTTGGCAGAGGCACCTTGGCGGAATCCATGGCTGGATCTTACTGTGACGGTCGTGGTAGTGGATCTACTGGACCACCGCAAGCGATGGTGTAAGCCACGCCAGGAAGCGGAATCTAAGAACAGTAGGTCCTGGTTTTCTCCAGAGCCCGTCGCAAAGCAGGATGGACTTGCTGCGGCGGGAGTCTACCAGGTCGCTACCCCTGATGTGACTTGCTTGCAGTGGCAGCCAAGGGTGAGCGTGGTACAGAATCGTGAGACGTAGGCGTAGTCGGGGACAGGCGGCAAGGTCAGGGCAGGCGGCAAAGGTTCAGAGTCGATAAACGTAGGCAGAGGTCAGAACACACGGCAAGGCAGTAAACACACAGGAGTGCTTTCTCTAGGGCACGGAGGCAACAAAGATCCAGCAAGTACCGCTGGCCTTTTAAATTTACATGAATGAGGGGCGCGCACGCGCATTCCGGCCGACAGGGGCAGAGAGCAGGCTAGAAGCCTGGATGGGATGGGTGCGACCGCGGCCAGTAACACGGTCAGTGGCGCCACCCGTCCCCACCGGGCGCCCACATAGAGGGACACGGGTGCGCCCGCGACCCGTGGCCGGGACACGGCGCCACCCGTTACACTTGCTTTCTTGCTGAATGTCTTTTCTGTCTAAATATATACTGGAACAGTACCGCCTGATGAAATATAATGAAAAGTGTGTAGACACCTGGAAATCTTTTGTAAAAAGGTTTTAAAAATGTTAAAAAAAGTTAAATATAAAACATTTTCCATCTCCCTCCTTTTCCCTTTTTTCAAATAAAAAAGGAAAAAACAAACATTATTGGCATTGTTACATCCATAAAAGTCAAACTTATTAAAATACAACATTATTTATCCCACTCGGTGAACACTGTAAAAAAAAAATACCTACATGAAAAATTGTGTTTTTTGATTACATCACCTACCCAAAAATTTTAATAAAGAGTGAAGAAAAGTTCCATGTATTCCAAAATGGAATTAATACAAATTACACTTCAGCTCACAAACTCTCACACCGGTCTGTAGAAGTAAAAATAAAAATGTTATTGGTTTCAGGCAATTTAAAAAAAATTCTATCTAAATAGTAAAACATCATGAAACCTACATAAATTTCAGATTGCTAGAATTGTACTGACCTGTAGAATAAAGTTACCATGTTACTTACATGACGAGCAAAATAATAACAATGTTTTAAACATTTTACTTTCAGGCTCCATAGCTCACCATCCACTACAGATTTGAACATGAGACTGTCATCATTTAATAGACAATCATCTTGGGTATCTCATACATCAAATTTTTGTCATGTAACTGCATTGTTACTGCTTTGCTCCTGGTACTGGAACAATCGTTTTTATGTATAATACAAATTACAACCTCTTCTCATATTCCCTCATAGCTCAGTGTATTTTAAGGTTGATTCCCAAGTGAATCGTCACTAATTTAAATTGAAAAGCAGCCATGAAGATTTGCTAAGAAAAGAGAATCATTCAGCTCCTGAATAGTGGTCTTTTGGCCAAGAAAATTTCTAAACTGCATCAAGAGTATGCCATGACTGTCAGAAGAATACAAAATGAAGTCCATCCATTCATTCTAAAGCCAAGAGGTAGATGTCCAGGCAAAATCTATCAGTTCTGGCATATCAAACATGGCATTGGTGGTGGCTCATATGCTTCGTGATAGTGAGATCACAGATGTTCAAGAAAGTACTGTGCAACACACATTACACAAGTGATGAGATGAAAGTCAATAGATTGGGCTCTGATGGGTGCAAATGGGTCTGGAAGAATCAAGGGAAAAGGAGGCTAACGAATCAAGAATTGAAGGAACTGTCATGTTAGGTGTAGGAAACCTGATGATATGGGGATGTTTCACAGCCAAAGGTGTTACTTGACCAGAATCGATGGTGGTCTCAATGCTGAACTATATGTAACTTTTCTACAAGATGTTATTTCGTATACTCGAGTACTATGTGTATGAAAAAGACGACATAGTGTTCCAGAAGGACAATGACCCAAAGCATACATTGAGATTGGTGAAG
This sequence comes from Phyllomedusa bahiana, assembly GCA_025379985.1. Classification (NCBI taxonomy): domain Eukaryota; kingdom Metazoa; phylum Chordata; class Amphibia; order Anura; family Hylidae; genus Phyllomedusa; species Phyllomedusa bahiana. The sequence continues at coordinate 6,285 of JAODAL010038445.1, forward strand.
AAATGGTTCAATGACAATGAAGTAGAGTTGCTGGATTGGCCCCCACCTCTCCAGACCTTAACACAATCAAACACTTGTGGGTAGAGTTGAAGAAAGAGCTGTTTTCATTCCCAAGTGAGTCGACCAATGTGCATCAACATTGGGAATGAGTTAAAGAGACAAGGGATCAGATTTTGGTGGAGACATGCTTGAATCTGATTGAAAGCATACCCAGAAAGATTCAGTCAGTGCTGAAAGCCAAAACGTGGATTTACAAAATACTAACAAAATAATAAAACTTGAACCTTAGATTTTTAGGAGCAAGACAGTAACAATGCAGTTACATGACAAGAATTTGTATAACTCAGTATATACTAATTAGTTGCAAGTCAAATTTATTAATTTTAACCCCTTGAGGACACAGATAGTTTTTGCCTTCCTGACAGAGCCCCATTTTTTAAATCTGACGTGACACTTTATGTGAGAATAACTTTTTGATACTTTTACTTATCCATGTGATTCAGAGATTGTTTTCTCATGACATGTTATGCTTTAAGTTAGTATGAAATTTTGGTGAAAAAAATCTTTTTTGTTTATGAAAAATATCAAAATATTGTGAAAAATTTGCCATTTTCAAACTTCAAAAATTTCTGCGTGTAAGACAGATGGTTATCCCATACAAAATAGTTTATAACTAGCATCCACCATATGTCCACTTTAGGTTGGCATCAGTTTTTAAATGTCTTTTTATTTTTTTTCGATATTAGGGGGCTTTGAAATTTAGTAGTATTTTGTCATATTTTCAAGAAAATGTGCAATATAAATTTTTTTTAGAGACCAGTCCAGTTTTGACATGGTTTTGAGGGGCCTGTATGTTACCAAAATAAATGACTTCATCTAAGAAACTACACCCCTTAAAGTATTTGCAGTAGTGTTTAGGAAGTCTGTTAACCCACTGTTAAACACATTGTGGGTGTTTCACAGAAATTAAAGCAAATTGGAGGTGAAATTTCAATTTTTATCCAGTATTCATTGGAACACGGTAGATGTGCCAACCAAATACGAGTGTAGCAAGAGAGATAAAATACAAGACTTTATTAGATCAACATATCCTTTAAAATATGTAACATTTCTGTGCAAACGAGTTGCTACTTGCGTTTTGTAATGTCCATAGCGAGCAGTCGGTATAAATTTTAGCAGTCCATAAGCATACACTCCAAAGCGTGCAGATTCGTAGGACGCCAATAGTGGAGCAAACAGACAGACGGGACTGAACCAGACGAAGCGGCTAGACACGCCCCGAAACGTCACACGTCTCTTTCGGTCCCGTCTGTCTGTTTGCTCCACTATTGGCGTCCTACGAATCTGCACGCTTTGGAGTGTATGCTTATGGACTTCTAAAATGGATACCGACTGCTCGCTATGGACATTACAAAAAGCAAGTAGCAACTCGCTTGCACCGAAATGTTACATATTTTAAAGGATATGTTATAGTCTTGTATTTTATCTCTCTTGCTACACTCGTATTTGGTTGGCACATGTATACGGGAGCAGGGCGGCCCCGTTTATGCAAGAGTAATAGCAGTCGGGAGACAAATGCACTTATAGTTTCTGCCTATTTATGATATATGGACACGGTAGATGTGACCAAGGAAAAGTTGTCTCAGTACATGGATTCATCTTACTTCAGTCCTGTTTGGTCGGTTTAATTTTATTAATTCAGGGACATGTTTACTGGCTTCTACTTGCCTGCAGTGATGAGCTGCTGAGGATACCAGGTCTGTAGCAATAGCAACCAGCCCTGGCAACCCATCAGGAGAGATTGAACAGGTCTGTGGCTATAGTGACCTGAGGAGCTGATGCAGTTCATACAAGAAGGGATATCTAGAAATAGGTAGGACACTGTTAATTGACACATATTGCAAAGTGACTTGTTTTTGCAAGATCTTTAACATGAAAAGCAATCCATGTAGTGAGACAACCCCTTTAATATCGATTAACCCAATTCTACCATTTTAAGAGATACCCCATATGTGGCCGTAGTGAACTATTTGGCTCAACCACAAGCCCCAGAATAGGAGGAGCATCTACTCGACTTCTGGGTCTTATTTTCATCACAATTTTGTTTAGGCGCCATTACAGGTTTGCGGACACCCTAAGGTGCTAAAACTTAATAAACACCCCTAGAAAGACCCCATATTGGAAACTACACCCCTAATGGAATATATCCAGGGTTGTTGTGAGTATATCGACCTCACAGGCTTTTCACAAACATCAAAAACACAATACCAACAGTGAAGTTTGGAGGTGGGTACATCATAGTGTGGGGCTGGTTTTGAGCAAACACCACTGGCAACTTCATATAATACAAGAAAGGATAAATGGACAAATGAACAGAGATATTCTTGATAAAAATCTGCTGCCATCTACCAGGATGATGAAGATGAAATGAGGGTGGACATTTCAGCAAGACAATGATCTCAAACACACAGCCAAGGAAATTCTCAACTGGCTTCAGAGTCAGAAAATAAACATGCTAGAATAGCTCAGCCAACCATCTGACTTATTGTGAATACAATAGAAAATCCATGGAAGAAACTAAAGCTCAGTTTAAAGAAGAAGCCCACGGAACCATCAGAATTTGAAGAGGGAGGAAAAATGGCCGAAATCTCACCTGAGCAATGCATGCGACTAGTTTTTCCATTCAGGAAGCATCTTGATGCCGTCATCACCAACAATGGTTCAACAACAAAGTACAAAGTATAAAAAAAAGTTCAGTTGGCGTATTCAATACTACTATACTACTATAACACATAATTTATAGACATCTAGGTTTTGATTTCATTGCCTGTATGGATTGGATGTGTTGTTACCGACCTCTGAGAATTTTAAGTGTTAATATATTTAATTAGAAAATTGGTGACAAGTTCAATACTTATTTCACCTATTGTGCATCAGCAGAATTACCAATTTCATATAACGTATGTGGTGCCTCTCTCTGGGTGTGATGTGGCAGTAGTACAATATTACATGGAGGTATGTGGTACAAAGTACCTCTCTCTGGCAGTACTCTTTATAGCCCTCTATGGCTGTATTGTAGCAGAATGCTCAAATTCAGTACAGATACAGTGGGGCAGATGTATCAAGTGTCTAACTCTAAGACAGTTTTAAGTTAGCATAGATGGTCTTACAATGCACCACTTTTATCATAGTGTTCATAAATCTGGCATTTATTAAAACTGCCTTGTCTTTCTGGTGCACACTAAGCCATGCCCCTTTCAAACAAAGTCACACTCCTTTGCCACTGTCATGCCCCTGCTGTCTGCACATGCACAGGCATGTCTAGAAACTGTCTAAAACATAACATAAATGTGGTGTAAAGCAAGTACAACATTATTTTTGGCACAAATTATGCCAGAAATTTGGCTCAGCATCTATCATACATCTGGGCCAGAATGTTCACAGCAAGTTCTAATTTTTTGTGAATATTTCAAGATTGGTAGGACCTAGATAGCTGAAATCTTTCAAAAGTGCCTCACTTACCTCATTTACCTATATACCAAATTTTGTGCAAATTGGTCATTTGGCTGTACATAAAGAATATACAGCATTCACAGCAATTTTTTTGAATGTGTAGAATGGGCCATGCTCTGTTCATGGCAAATTTTGATTTTTTTTGTGTATATGTGTAGAACAGTAGGTCCTAGAAACCTGGTCTAAAACCCTCCAAAGCACCAGATTTACCAATGTGCCAATTTAGTGCAGATTGGTCTAGTTGTCTGGCAGTGCTCTGTTTATATATGAATCAAGTTTTTTTGTGAATATGCTGAGAATGATCGTCTCTAGGGAGTTGAAACCTGATCTGGAACCTTCTAAAGCACCAGATGTACCTATGTGCTAAATTTGGTGCAGATAGGTCAAGTCATTTGGTCCAGCCATTTGGCACATTGCAATCTTGTTTAACATGTTGAGAATGGTATGTCCTATAGAGCTTAAACCTGGTATGACACCTTCCAAAGCACCTAATTTACCTATATGCCAAATTAAATTTTTTTGAAAATATGTCAAAACTGGATGGTTCTAGAGAGCTTAAACATGGTCTTAATCCCTCCAAGGTGCCTGATTTACCTATGTGAAAAATTTGGTGCATATTGGTTGTTTGGCCATGCTTTATTTATGGTGATTTTTTGCTAATATGTTGGAAACACTAGATTCTAGAGACCAAAAACTTGGTCTAAAGACTTATACTACATACCAATGTAGTGCAGATTGGTCCAGTCATTTGACTGTGATCTGTTCACGGCGAACTGCAATATTTCGCAAATATCTTAAGTATGGTAGGTCCGGGAGAGCTGAAACCCGGTCTAAAGCCTTTCGAAGTGTCTAATTTACCTATGTGCCAAATTTGGTGCAGGTTGGTCCAGTTGTTTTGCCATGCTCTGTTGATGGCGTATTGCGTTTTTTTAGATTATGTTGAGAATGGTAGGTCCTAGACAGCTGAAACCAAGTCTTCAGCAGATTGATCCACATGTTTGGCAGTGCATAAAGCATTTACAGTGATTTTTTGTGAATATGTTAAGAATGGGCCATGCTCTATAAACAGAATTCTGATTTTTTGCAAATTATGTTGAACAGTAGGTCCTAGAAAGCTAAAACCTGGTCTAAAAATTTCCATCTAGGTGCCATATTTCGTGCAGATTGGTGCAGTATATTTGGCTATGCTCTGTTCACATTTTGTTGGGAATAGGTTGAGAATGGTAGACCTTAGAGAGCTGAAACACGATCTAAAACCCTCCAAGGCACTTGATTACTGCATGTGTACTACTGTGTGTGGCAAATGTAGTGCAGATTGGTCCAGTCATTTGGTTCTGTTCTGTTCATGGTGAATTCTGATTCTTTTTGTTTTTGTAAATGTTGAAAACTGTAGGTCCTAAAGAGCTGAAACCTGGTCTTCCAAAGCAACTAATTTACCTATGTGCCAAATTTGTTTACAGCAAACTATGATTTTCTGTGGATATGTTGAGAACAGTAGTTTCTGGAGAGCTAAAACTACATGTAATGAATTTGGTGCAGATTAGTCAAGTTGTCCATCAAGTTCAACCAAAGGTGGTCAAAGATGTGGATGTGGGTGACATATGATATATATGTATATAGGGCAACATCCATGAAATATGGCGTGTTAACGCCAATTTTCAGTCACACAATAATGACATAGAATGGGCCTGATTTATGAACCCGCTGTATAGCAAGTCATAAATCAGGCACATTCTAGCGATAGGGCTACATTTCTGGCTCAGGTATACCACTTACAAAGTGGTATACCTGTTCCAGCAGTAATGCGCCTAGAAAGACCGTAGTGAAGCTATAAATATGTAGTTCACCCTGCCTCCCACACCCACCCTCCCCCCGGGATGGGGCGCATTACAAAGTGCTGCAGCCCTGTGGATGTGTTTTAGTTCACACCACAAACACAATGCTTCTGTGTGTCACATCTTGGGAAAGTCTAAAGAAATCAGCCAATATATCAGGAAGAGAATAGTAGACTTGCACAAGTCTGGATCATCATTGGGTTCTATTTTGTTCATCTGTACAGACAATTGTATGCAAGTACAATCAAGATGGGACTGTCCAGCCATCATACCACTCAAGTAGGAGACGGGTTCTTTGTTTTAGAGATGAACATGCTTTGGTCCGACATGTGCATATCAACCCAAATACAAAAGCAAAAGACCTTGTGCAGATGCTGGTGGAAGCTGGTAAGATTGACAGTTAAACAAGTACTGTATCAACATGGGCTGAAAGGGCACTCTGCCAGGAAGAAGTTATTACTCATAAAAGAAACATATAAAATCCAGATTAATGTTTGCAAATGCACACAGGGATAAAGAGCTACATTTTTGGAGGCAAGTGCTGTGGTCTGACGAAACTAAAATTGAACTGTTTGGTCATAATGACCATTGTTATGTTTGGAGTAAAAAGGGAGAAGCTTGAAAGCCTAAGAACACCATCCCAACTGTGAAACAATGGGGTGGCAGCATCATGCTGTGTTGTTGCTCTGCTGTAGAAGGGACTGGTGCACTTCACAAAATAGATGGCATCATGAGGAAAGAAAATTATTTGGCAATACTGAAGCAATATCTCAAGATATCAGCCAGGAAGTTAAAGCTTGGGTGTAATTGGGTCTCCCAAAGGGACAATGACCCGAAGCATACTGCCAAACTGGTTACAAAGTGGCTTAAGGGTAACCAAGTCAATGTTTTGGCCATCACAAAGCCCTGAGCTCGATCCTACTGAAAATTTATGGGCAAAGCTGAAAAGGTAGGTAGGTAGCAAGTCGACCTCTAAACATGGCTCAGTTACACCAGTTCTATCAGGAGGAATGGGCCAAAATTCCTACCAACTATTGTCAGAAGCTTGTGGAAGGATATCCAAAACGTTTGACCCAAGTCATACAGTTTAAGGGCAATGCTACCAAATACTAATGAAATGTATGTAAACTTTTGACTTTGCAGAAAGTAATAAAAACTTAAAAATTCTCTCTCTTATTATTATGGCATTTCATATATATAAATAATTTTGGTAATCCTAATTGACCTAAAACAGGTAAGGTTTATTCTGATTTCATAAGCATTAATGTTTTTTAGTTCTACAGTATGTAGTTATCTAAGCCTTTCTAGAAACCCTCAACTGTTCCTGCTATGACCAGCACCTCAGCTGTTCCACAGATTCACATGGTAAAAAAGGCTTTTCTCTTACGGAGATTAAATAGTTTTTTCTCCAGATGAAGAGAATGTCTCCTTGTCTTTTGAGGGGATTTTACAAAAGAAAAACTTTTCCTCATACTTTTTGTAGGGTCCATTTAGTTACTTTTTCTCAAGACTTAATAAGTTTAATTTATTTTGATGTGTGTATATATAAAAGACAATCGCGCTCTGTTTGCAGTCCCCAAATAATCAAACTCTAAAATAAACAACCCCCATGCAAACACTTGCACTGTTACAGGTGTGATTTATACTATTTGCATGGGGGTTGTATATTTTAGAGTTTGATTATTTGGGGACTGCTTGTGATTAAGTTGGTACCTTATACAGCGAACAGAGCGTGATCGTCTTTTATATGTACACACATTTTATCTCTATTAGAGGATTGTAGCAGGAGATTTCCTCTGACGATCTTTGTGCAGCTTGTTCCCTGAAACACCTGGTGCTTGTATCTAAAGTAGTAGTTAATTTATTTTTAACCTTTCCTCATAACTAAGATGTTCCATTCCTCTTAGTTTGGTTGCTTATCTTTGAACTCTCTCTAACTCCAGTACATCCTTTCTATAAACCGGAGCACAGAACTGAACATATTCCAAATTAGGCTGCACCAATGCTTTATATAGCAGTAATATTGCATCTACGTCCCACAAGTCCATGCCTCTTAGGGGCCGTTCACACGGCTTATTTCGTCGCGGATTGGAGCCGAACTGCACGGCGGATTTGCGCTGCAGTACGGCTCCAATCCGTCGCAGTAATTAGAACAGTGGATTCCGTTGCTCCTACCCGCTCGGCGAATCCGCCGGGCGGGGAGAAAGTCACCTGCACATTATCCAGGCGCAATACGCGCCGTGGATAATGCAAGTCTATGGGGCCGGCGGGCAGCGCCTCCACCCCGCCCCTTATTCAAGCCGGAATTGCGAGCGCAATCCGGCTCGCAATTACGGCTTGAATAAGCCGTGTGAACACGGCCTTATAATACACACCAATACCCTGCTGGCCACTGATTGACATTAAATACTGTTCTGTAAATCTATGATCTACAAGTACACCCAGATCCTTCTCAACAAGTGATTTTCCCAGTTTTTAACCCCTAGGACAAATGGTACCTGTTTGGAGTTCCACCCATATTGATTTTAGGTCACTATTCATTCCATATAATTTCTGAGATATTAAAGTAATCATTAAATGAATGACTATATATTGCATGGGAAAGACCTGCTTATTAATGTGGCTCACCATTCTGTCTCATAGAGTTTGGTTTATATCAGAAGACTCATCTTTAACACTTATATACCAAAAATAGAGATTAATTTCACTTTTGGAGCTTAGGCTCTATTCACACTATGTTTGGTCATATAGACAGCAGTATTTGTCTTAAAGCGTTGAGGTGAATCAAGATTTCACCATGTAGGTGCTGCTTAATATGGCAGAGAAACTCCAAAATCGACCCCCATAAAACACATTCACTGTGCTATTAATATTATTGAGTAAATAAATAGCACAATTTTTCACAGTAGAGGCAGCACTACTGTGAAAAATAGCCTGATCAGGCGTGCACCCATTATTATATTTTTTCATTGTGTGAGCAACTATTATGTTTGAGGGTACTATGTGTAAAATTACTATTTTCACTCTTACATGAGTGACATTTTGCGAGTTTCACTATTTAAGTGAGGAAGGCTTTACAGTTTGAGGATTATTCCTATTTATTGCACCATTCTTTTTAAATTATAAAATGGGCAGCAATGGACAATGTAGAGTAACGAAAGCACTTGGGTCAGGAACAGGCATGCCTCCGGCACAAAATTGTAACAAGGCACAGTACTAGAGGTACCAAGCAGGTCTGCAGATGTTAAAGGGGCAACAACATGTAGTTATTAAAGAGGTTTTCTTATCATGCCGTTTCACAGCCACAGCCAGCTTTAGAATCAAACATGCTGTTCAGGCTGTGGGTAGGTTTATTGCAGTGATTTTCACATCAGCTCTGCTGCTCCTAGCTATACTTTTTACAATGACAATGAGTGTATGAGATTTATAAAGTGTACTGCAGGGCTCTAAAGGGTGTTTACCTAGCTAAATGAGAAGCTGTCAAAGTCCTACTAGAGATAAGACTCTTCGGGAGTTTTAGAGGCGAGAGATGGTCGTGACCAGGATGTAATGTATTTAGAAAAAGTCTTCATTTATCTGTCCCTAATAGTGATGAGTGTTTCGGCCAATAATCTGCTTCGAGTAGATTCCAGATTTGTGGAATCATCTCGCCTATTTTCAATCCTCGATTGCGATTAATCTCCGATTCCCATTAAAGTCTATGGGAGAGGAACACCAGGTTCATTTTTACACCCAAACAGGTGAGGTGAAGCTGGAATTAACATCCACAACAGTAAACTGGATACGTGGTACATCTTAGTTAAGACAAATATTCTACAAGAGTCACAGAAAAAAATTCAAAGGCTAAAATAATTCATTCCGTTCAATGCCTAACCAAAATCATGAGGACGGCATAGCCACAGCAGGTACAGCGGTAGCAGCTACTATGGGGCCCCTTTGACACAAAAGAAGACACCAGTATTGGAAATGGCACATGGTAACTGGCAGGAGACCCCAATCACTTTTTGCACCAGGAACTTGTCATATACACTCACCGGCCATTTTATTAGGTACACCTGTCCAACTGCTCGTTAACACTTAATTTCTAATCAGCCAATCACATGGCGGCAACTCAGTGCATTTAGGCATGTAGACATGGTCAAGACAATCTCCTGCAGTTCAAACCGAGCATCAGTATGGGGAAGAAAGGTGATTTGAGTGCCTTTGAACGTGGCATGGTTGTTGGTGCCAGAAGGGCTGGTCTGAGTATTTCAGAAACTGCTGATCTCCTGGGATTTTCACGCACAACCATCTCTAGGGTTTACAGAGAATGGTCCGAAAAAGAAAAAACATCCAGTGGAGCGGCAGTCCTGTGGGCGGAAATGCCTTGTTGATGCCAGAGGTCAAAGGAGAATGGGCAGACTGGTTCGAGCTGATAGAAAGGCAACAGTGACTCAAATAGCCACCCGTTACAACCAAGGTAGGCAGAAGAGCATCTCTGAACGCACAGTACGGCGAACTTTGAGCCAGATGGGCTACAGCAGCAGAAGACCACACCGGGTGACACTCCTTTCAGCTAAGAACAGGAAACTGAGGCTCCAATTTGCCCAAGCTCATCGAAATTGGACAGTAGAAGATTGGAAAAACGTTGCCTGGTCTGATGAGTCTCGATTTCTGCTGCGACATTCGGATGGTAGGGTCAGAATTTGGCGTCAACAACATGAAAGCATGGATCCATCCTGCCTTGTATCAACGGTTCAGGCTGGTGGTGGTGGTGTCATGGTGTGGGGAATATTTTCTTGGCACTCTTTGGGCCCCTTGGTACCAATTGAGCATCGTTGCAACACCTTGTGGAATCTATGCCACGAAGAATTGAGGCAGTTCTGAAGGCAAAAGGGGGTCCAACCCGTTACTAGCATGGTGTACCTAATAAAGTGGCCGGTGAGTGTATGTGGTGTCAGCAAGAACATCCCAATGGGGAACGCGGAGGTTCAGCTGGCAGGGCCGTAGTTAGAGTGGATGCAGTGGTAGCCAGGGCTGCCCTCAGTCATCTATTAACCGTTTCATGGCCACATGCAGCTAAATCAAATGGGGTGCCCACCCATTACTACTTCCTATTTTTAACATATCACTGGACACCTTTTTGATTAGGGCCCCTGACAGGAATACTGCTCTATTGGCCCCTCTAGCATCCATTTTAAAGAAGCCTGACCCCAAAACCAGCAAATATTCCCTTATGGTCCCTCAGAATAAAAATTCGCAATAAGAAATTGACTATTTTAAAAAACATTTTTTCCAATGCTGCTGCTACAGGTACTTGCCATTCTACTGCTGACACGTTGCTGACATTGTTCCACTGTGACATTAGAACGTGAATAAGACGCAACAGATGCCACCAGTTGGTCTGGTTGGCCTGTCTCAAATTCCTTCATTCTACTGTCAAGTGGGTTGAAGGAAATTGCAGAGCTTTGATTTGGATCGTGGATAAAGGAGGGTGGCCACCCATTAACCACTGTTCAATTTGATTGCCTTGAGGCCTGTGAAATATGAAATGAGTATGTGAAATAAGCTTGTTTCAAAACGATCAATTACTATTGGTGTCTTTTACAGTGACCTGACCACCAAACCAGCAAAAATGCCCTTCCTGACCATCAGAATAAAAATCACCGGAAGAAATGATTATTTAAAACACGAGTTTTCTGAATAGGACATTTGATACCGCTGTCTTTTAAAGCAGCATGGCCCTAATACCAGACAAAATGCCCATATGCACACTCCCAATAAAATTTGTACGAAGAAATGAAGACGGTTGACAGGGAGGTCTAGATGACGCAGCAACGTCGACAGTCGGGTCAAAGCAGAGTGTGAATGCCGGAAGTGTGAGCTAAGACCTTGAGCCTTCCTCAGAAGACAGTTAAAACCTGGGTAGCGCTTGACAAATTTCTGCCTATACAACAGCGCTTGCCCCTCCGTATGAGTGCGGACGAAGTGAACTTCACTTAGAAACGCTGGTTGACGCTTCAGTTCCACCCAGGTGCCCTTTTCCTGGCTTTCTTTTTCTCGTTCTACTGAACGTGCTGGAGGAAATTGTCTCTGTTCTTGGGGTGGCGAATGTGCTCCATACGAACAATGATTCTTGCCCAAGAGTTTTACCATGTATCTGCTTGTCCACAATTATACCAACAGCATGCTGTTTCACATTGTAGATTCTGGCAGAATTGACATGATAGCATTTAGGTGGCTTGCTGTTTTCTATGGTGCCCATACCCTTAATGTGCATAATGTCACCCTTCTTGTAAATGCGCATGTATGTTGACAAAGGCCGAGGGACACTGATCATAGTACTGCCCTATTTGCACCCCTGGTATCCCGTTCACATTAGCCTGACTCCAAAACCAGCAGAAATGCCCTTATGGACCTTTTCAAAATGGCTGTTTGAAAAAAATTTTTTTACAATAGGATCTGGATTATAGCTGTTTTTTACAGCACCATGACCCCAAAACCTTTGGCAGTGCTTAAAATGTTCATGAAGAAATGAGTAATTGGAATATGGTTTTTTCAAGAAAACATGTACAATTGTTGTCTTTTACAGTCTCATAACCGCCAAACCAGCCAAATGACCTTTTGGACACACTGAATACAATTTGCATTAAGAAATGAGCATTTAAAAAAAAAATTTTTTAAGAGGATAATTTCTTTGGGAAGAGGAATGTGAAGCAGACTGGCTACTAATCGGTGACCTCGGCAACTGGGGCAACAACATCATTAGAGATCCCCACCTGATTCATCTTGATAAAAGTCAAACGATCCACATTCTCTGTGAAAAGCTGGATACTTTTGTCTGTTATCACTCCTCCAGGTATGCTGAAGGTCCGCTCAGAGATGACACTGGCTGCTGGGCAGGATAAAACCTCTATGGTGTGGCGAGCAAGCTAGGGCCATTCATTCATTTTGGATACCCAGAAGTCAATTGGGTCCGGAACATATCCAAAAACATCGGTGTTGAAATGCAGATAGTCATGGACCATGATTTTAAGCCGGTCTCTGTGTGTCTGATTTGTGCCCTGTATAACAGGCGTTGGTGAGGTGGTAAATAAGGATTGCCAGAGGTCACCCATTAGGCTTGTACCACAATGCCTGCTGCTGCTGCTATGGCTACTTGGCACTCTACTGCTGTCAACTTGCTGACGTTGGCTCCATCGTGACATTAGAACGTGAAGCAGAAGCAATAGCTGTCTCCAGTTGATCAGTGAGCACGGCCTCAAATTTCTGCATTCTACTGTCAATTTGGGTGGGTGAAAAGAAAGTGCAGACTTTCGTTTTGTAACGGGGATCAAGGAGGGTGGCCACCCAGTAACTGCTCTTCATTTTGATGGCCTTAATGCGTGGATCATGTTTGAGGAAATGGAGCATCCAAGCACTCATGTGAGAGATGGAGCCATGATTTCCCAAGACTCGGAGTCGAGGGGCACTAAACACATCTTTGTCATCTTCCACCTTCGCCTCTTATCCATGCCAACCTCTTTCCAAGGCAGGGACATCAGTACTGTTGGTGTCCAGCCATGCCTCATCCTCCTCCTCCGCTTCCTCCTACTCAGCTTCAACACAGCCCTGACTTGCCTCAGATGATGTACCCTGAGAACTGTGGCGCCACCCTGCACCAGCTCTGGACCCTCAACCACCACCTAACGAAGACCTGTAAAGTTGGGAAACTGTAGGGCCTTCTTGATCTGACGGCGAGTAAGGCTCTGTGTCCGCATCTATGTCCACCAGTCGGAAAGGCGACATTTCCAAGGCCAAGAGCCTGGCAATGCCGACATTCAGGCTTTTGGTTGGGGTGAAAGCGTTTCTTCTGCTCCCACACCTGGTAAACAGAAGGCTAGCTGCTACACTGGCCACTGTACGATGTGCAGGTCAAACTGGTGGAAGGAGAAGGGGTAGGCTGGTGGTAGTGGTGGTAATCATGCGACGGTGTGTGGCACTGGGGCTGATCCTTGCTCATGTGCTGCGGGACATGGGCCGCAGAGTAACGCTTGGTCTTGGCGGAGGAGGAGATGCTTGCTTTAGATGCATGTGCCTATTCATGTTCATGGTGGTTAAATACTTTAGATTCTTGCCTCTACTGGTACTTGATGGCAAATCCAGCTTATGATGTCGCTCAGCGAATCTGAGGCTTGATCAAAAAAGGCACAGGTTTCACAGGTCCTGGACCTCTTTGACGGTGATAACTTAGTAGTGGTGTTTCCATTGCCACAACTGACCAGGGCTGGCGGATTAATTGTGCGACCGCCCTCTCCCTTTCTGAGGCCGGACCCGTACCGACACTACCCCATCATCTTCCTCCTCGTCCACTGATGAGGCGCTCGCATGCAAATGCTGCTGAAAAGACCACGTTGGATCCACAATGTAATTATCAACATCATCATCATCACAGGTGACTTCCTCTTCCTGACAGTCTATATCCTGAAGCTGCGGGCTAGAAGCCACAGGCACTGCAAGGCGTTGTCGACTGCTGGGGATTTGTGCCGACTGACCAGCTTCCTTCTCCTCTGACGGCATCTGTGTTTAGGCGTCAGAGCAGACAAAATCATCCTCTTTGGCCTCTTGATCTTTTGAAATGCCTTCTGACCCCAACCACATAGTGTCCTCAAAGAGCTCTTCAGAACATGGATAAAGAAAGATAAATATTAAAAAAGTCTAGAAGATTTTTTCACAGTATCTTATTGAAAAAACTACTGCAAAGACAGCAGGTCTTCTGAAATCCATATAATTTACAACTGCCAACTAGGATTAGAAACAGAATTGTTTCTATCGAATATCTGTGAAATGCGGTCTTGTGGAAGAACTGTAATACCAAATCAACAGTGTGCTTCCTTCATTCCCTAAGATTTACAACCACAAAGTAGGACTAGCAATTCACTTTTTGCTACAGATTTTCTAAGAATTGTGGTCTTTTCTGACAACTGACAACCCGTTGTAGAAATAGATTTTTTTTTTATATATGATATGGAATAAATATGGTCTTTTCCAACAAATGACAACCAGCAGTAAGAAAAATTCTAGTTGTTCTACAAATTATCTAAGAACTGCGGTCTTTTCAGACAACTGACAATCACAGATAGAAATTTTTTTCTGCAGAATATGGAGAAAATGTGGTCTTTTCCAAAAACTGACAACCAGGAGTAAAAATGGATTAAACTCTATAGAACAGTGATTTCTTATGAGAGATGAACGTAGTTGTGTATGATGCAGAACTTCACCCCACAACAGATTTAAATTTTTTTTAATTTCATTGCTCAACACTAGTCCCTACAACTTAGAATCTAATCATTGATTTGGGATGTACTCTAAGGGTCGGTTCACAAGGCTTATTCAAGCCGTAATTGCGGGATGGATTTCGCCCGCAATTACGGCTTGAATAAGGGGCGGGGGAGCAGCTCCCCGGCCCCATAGACATGCATTATCCACGGCGATTATCCCGCCAGGATAATGTGCATGTCACTTTCTCCCCGCCCGGCGTATTCGCCGAGCGGGGAGGAGAGACGGAATCCACAGTTCTCTATAAAAGTGAGAAGCCAAAGATGTCTGGGAAGAAACTCTGTTACTTTTTTTTATTGACCTTTAATGCAAACAAACACAGACAGAAATTGCAAAGTATTCAACAGTCCCATAAAAAAAGCCTATGGACAGGGGGATGTGGATCCTTGGGACCTCATGGGATAAAACTAATCCAGAGGGGAGTTGGGGTTTTTATATGCGTTTTTTGCTTGTCTACAAGTCCGTTTTTTAATGTATGCATAAATTATGCCATTGGATGTAACTCTGCCCTACAAAAGGGGATGTAAAGCACATTATTGCATCTATATGTAATCTTGTAGTCGTTTTACGAATTTTGGCGCTAATAAAGTTCTCGTGTTTGGCCCCCAAAATACATTTTTTTACGGATTTTGGCCCTAACGGTTTTTTTTTTTAACAAATGTTGTTGCTAAAATCTGTATTTTTTCAGATTTTGGCGCTAATAAAGTCATCTTGCTTTAGTCGCCAAAACTACGTTTTTTACAGATTTTGGCCTTAAAGTAAATTTTTTTACGGATTTTGGTACTAAAATCCCGATTTTTACAGATTTTGCCGCTTATAAAATTATCTTGCTTTTGTCACCAAAAACACAATTTATACGGATTTTGGCTCTAAAGTATGTTTTTTATGGATTTTGGCGCTAAACTACGTTTTTATGGATTTTGGCACTAACACACTTATTTCGCTTTTGTAGCTAAAAAAAATCAGTTTTTAAGGATTTTAGCGGCAAAATCTGTAAAAAACAGACTTTAGCATCAAAATCCGTAAGAAAAGGACTTTAGTGGCAAAATCCAGAAAAATAATACCATAACACTAAAATCCATAAAAAAAGTATTTTAGCACCAAAAACTGTAAAAAAAACCCCATATTTTTGCGTAAAAAGGGTATTTTTAGCGACAAAAGCGAGAAAACTTTAATAGCGGCAAAATTCATAAAAAACATTTAAGTGCCAAAATCCGTAAAAAACTTATTTTAGCGCCAAAATCCGTAAAAATGTATTTTTAGCGACAAAATGTATTAACTAAAGTTTACATACATAGTTTACATAGTTTGTCAGGCCGAAAAAAGACATACGTCCATCCAGTTCAGCCGATTTGTTAAAGTGTTGCTAAAGTGTTAAAGTGTTGATCCAGAGGAAGGCAAAAACCCCCGTGAGGTAGAAGCCAATCGTCCTCATGTTAGGGAAAAAAATCCTTCCTGACTCCAATCTGGCAATCGGAATAAATCACTGGTTCAACGTCCCCCCTCAAAAATCCTAATCACTATAATTTGTTATACTACATCTATAAATGTATCCAGACGGTCTTCAGAATCCTAGTCACTATAACTTGTTATGTTATCACGCTCCAGAAATTCATCCAAGCCATTCTTGAACTCTGTTAGTGAATTCACCATGACAATTTCCTCTGGCAGAGAATTCCACAGTCTCACTGCTCTAACAGTAAAGAACCCCTTTCTGTGTTTATGTAGAAAGTTTTCTTTCTCAAGAGTTGAGGATGCCCCTTGTTCTAGATACAGTCCTGGGTATAAATAAATCTTCAGCGAGATCTCTATATTGGCCTTAATATATTTAACATATTTATTATGTCCCCCCGAAGCCGTCTTTTCTCTAAACTAAATAACTCTAATCTTGCTAATCTTTCTGGGTAGTGAAGTCCTCCCAGTCCTTTTATTATTTTTGTTGCTCACCTTTGTACCTTTCCTGTGCACTGGTGCCCAAAACTGTACACAATATTCCATGTGTGGTCTAACCAGTGACTTGTATAGTGGGAGAATAATGTTCCCATCATGTGCATCTATGCCCCTTTTAATACAACCCATGATCCTATTTGCCTTGGCAGCTGCTGCCTGACACTGGCTGCTACAGTTAAGTTTACTGTCCACCAGGATTCCCAAGTCCTTCTCCATGTCACTTTTACCCAGTGTTTTTCCATTTAACATGTAATAATGTAATGGATTTTTCCTCCCCATGTGCATAACCTTGCATTTATCAGTGTTAAACCTCATCTGCCACTTCTCTGCCCAGGCCTCCAACCTATCCAGATCCCTTTGTAATAACACTATCCTCTATTGTGTGGATTCCTTTACAGAGCTTAGTATCATCTGCAAAGATTCTACTGTGCAATCCCTGTGTAAGATCATTTATGAAAATATTAAAGAGGATAGGGCCCAATACTGAGCTCTGTGGTACCCCACTAGTAAGTATTTTTAGCAACAAAAGGAAGATAACTTTAGAGGAGCCAAAATCCGTAAAAAAACCTTATTTTTAGCATCACAAATGAGAAATCTTTATTAGCGTCAAAACCCGTAAAAAACGGATTCTTGCGCCAAAATCCATAAAAAAGTATTTTTAGCATCCGAAGCGAGATAACATTATTAGTGCCAAAATCTATAAAGAAAAGGATTTTAGCGCTAAAATCCGTAAAAAAAGGATTCTTGCACCAAAATCTGTAAAAGATTTTATTTTAGCGTCAGAAGCGGGATAACTTGATTAGCGCCAAAATCTATAAAAACACGGATTCTGGCGCCAAAATCCGTAAAAAAAAGTATTTTTAGCGTCAGAAGCAAGATAACTTTATTAGCGCCAAAATCTGTAAAAAAAATTATTTTCGCAAAAAAAATATGAATTGCATAAAAATCGTTAGCGACCAAAGCATGATCATTTTATTAAGAAAGGTACGAACAAGGACACATCGGACACTTGTATGCAAATTTGATAAGTTATAACCTTTATTAACACCCACTATAGGTGGGACTTGGGTCTCCTGGGTGGGTTTACATTGAAAAATCGCGGCAAAATACGTGCCAAAAGACGTCCGGCGCTTTACATAGACTCCTGTAGTAAATTTTCTGCCCTGCTCTGGCGGTTTTTAGAACATGTTACAAAATACGACCAGTAAAAAAAACGAGCAGAAAAAAGAAACACAGTGTATATTAGAAGTCTATGGAAGATGTTTTCAGTCATTTTACCAGCGTTTTTAGAAAACGAAAAACACTGGAAAAAATGGATGTTTTCTGTGCAGTGTAGACATAGCCTAAAAGAAGCTTAAAGAAGCAGCTAGTGAAGATCAACAGCACCTTGGCAATTCCAGAGCAGGGATTAACTGCCTCTGCTAGACAGCAGCCAGCACGGAGGCAAAACCCACCAGGATCAGATGGAAAGTCACAGCAGGGAAACATATGAATCGTGACACTGTACTGTAGCTGAGGTGACGTTTAAAGAGAGCTTTATGGTAGTTTGCATCAAATTGAAAAGGAAAGCAAATCAAACTGCCACAATCAGAGAAATGAACCATTAGTCACTAGATTTGTTTGTTTGTGACTACTTCTGCAGCATGATAATGCTCTCTAGACTGAATAAACAGTCTGAAGAGCATTATCTGTTCACTATGTCATACTTGCCAACCTTTCTATCCTGATTCCGGGAGATTTAAGTCCCTTCTCCCCCCCTTTAAACCATCCGATCCGCTCAGTTTACATAAACCATGTTGCCTTTGTATCCCGGTTTGCAGGAATCTCTGGAAAGAACTGGAGAGTTGTTAAGTATGCTATACGTTCACAATATGATGGTTAAATTTAATTTTATATACTTTTCCAACTGTGTCCACTGGGTAATTATTTTTGTATTCCACTATAATTTTCATTCTTTAACCCCTTACTGACATTGGACATATGAGTACATTCTAATGCCGGTAAGGGGCTTTGTTGCGGGATCACTACGGGCTTTGATCGGGGCAAACCGTGGCGAAATCATGGGGCTCAGATAACTTAACATGGCAGCCGGAAGCCTTGTGAACGCTTCCATCACCACCATGTTTTACATTTTGCTACTTCCGGCCCCAGGCAGGAAGTAGTAAAACCGCCATGTTTGTACACCCTAATGCATTGTCTATATAATTCATTATGTTGCATAAATGGTGAAGCACACTAGAGGGACTCGAAGTTAAAGTAAAAAAAAATAAAATAAAAAAAATTAAAAGTTCAAATTATCCCCCTTTTGCCATTTTACAAATAAAAAAATAGAATAAAAAAGTTACACAAATTTGGTATCACCGCATCTCAAAAAGGCTTATCTATTAAAATATAGCATCAATTGTCCTGTACACTGAACACCGTAGAAGAAAATTGCATGCGCCAAAATTGCGTTTGTTTGGTCATTTAACATTTCATAAAAAAGGAATATATTCAATCAAAAATATTGCATGTATTCCAAACTAGTAGCAATAAAAAGTACACTTCAGCCCACAAAAAATGCACACTCACTCCATTCCACGATTGTTAGTACAAAAAAGTTATTGGTTACAGCAAATGGCACCGTGGCGCAAATTTCAAGAGTAGAAAATGTTTGGAATTTCTTTATGGTATCAAGAGATAACAGAAGCCGTACATGTTTGGTATTGCTGGATGCGTACCAACGTGCAGAATATAGACAACAAATCATTTTTACCAAAGATTGAGTGTCGTAAAAACAAAACTTCTACAAACAGGGTGCGAGTATTTTTTTTTTCAAATTTTGCCCCACTTTGAATTTTTTTGCCGTTTCCCAGTATATTCTATGGTAATATGAATAACATCATTAGAAAGTACATCTTGTGCCCCAAAATAAAAGCCCTCATATGTCTATGTAGATGAAAAGTAAAAAATGTATGGTTCTGGGAAGGCAGGGAGGGAAAACCAAACGTGAAACAAAAGGCCTCAGCATTAAAGTGTGGCTGACATATTTGTGAGAGTTTTGTGGGTGTAACTGAACATATAAAAAATTACAGCTGCACAAATAATTTACACATAATCCATCCAATGTATAAATTTATGGTGAAGAGACCTGGCCACAAATTTTTACATGCAGTTAAAACACTTTAAAAGGGTATTGTGAGCTTTAGCGGCTCTGGGATCTTGGCAAACGTGTATTTTCAGGCAGAGGCAGAGACAGATCTTCCGGTGTAAAATACAGGACTTCTGTATTTTTATTAAGTAGCAAGGCATGCACAAATACAAACAAAAACAAATGCCTGCTTGTCTGAGCTGTGACTAACAAAGAAACACTTAGGCGTATTTTGCCCACAATTACGCCGTGTGCTCCGTAGCGGCGGCGGGGGTGCCGGCAGCCCGCCGGCCCCATACACATTCCTTATTCTAAGCGCGTATACGCCGTGAATAATTGACATGTCACTTATCTCCCCCCATGGCGTATTGTCCGAGCGGGGCGAGGGGACATAATCCATAGTTCTCTATGAGAACTGTGGTTTACCGTAATGACTGGGACGTATTTCGCCCGTATTTGAGCGCAGTACGGCGCAAATTACGGGCTGAAATACATCCCAGTCATTGCCGTGTGACCATAGCCTTACTAACACCTTGAAAGTATCCCTGCTGGTTCTCCAGCATGTCTCCACCCAAAACTTGAAGGTAGTCTGGGGGTTGTAGCCACCACTAGTAAGCTTACCATCTGACTTATATATCCCAGGGAAATCCTGGAGTGGACCATGTGAGTAAGCACCCACTCTGCTCTATGCTTACTCCCAATGAAAGGCCGACCTGGGAATGGCTGGATGCCATGCAACATATTAAACATATGTCGACAGTCTATATTGTCAGCACCTATCTAAGTTTGGCCTTTCATTCCACCAAGGCTCCTTTGCTTGGTGGCATATGTCTGAACTTCGGAAGGTGCATGGAAGGACCTTGGCCGGGATATATACACCGTTATACACCCTTCCTGCTGTTGCCACCTTACAGTATGTTAGGATTATATTTAAAATAACAACAGACCTTGAAACATGTGAAATATACAGTTTAAATGTTATTGGTGCGTCCACACAGCAGGTTAAAATACTGCCCGGATTCTGATTAAAGAATCCGGACAGTATTTTGACATCTTGTACGTGGCTTTAGGGGACGTTCTTTCCGCAGTTTGCGGATTCGCCCATCCCCCTCAACCACTGACATGTTCATGATCTGCCGAAAACCGGGCAGAAGAATGAACATGTTCTAAGTTTTTTGGAACACGAGCGGTGTAAAAAACCGTCCGGTTTTCGGATTTGAAAACTATCTGTACACCGAGTGTCAACCTTTTACATCGATTTAAATAGAAAATCCATGCAGCCGTCCACACTGCATGGATTTTCTATTTAAATCAATGAAAAAGGTTGATGGTCGATATACATACAGTTTTTAAATTTGAAAACCGTTTGTAAAACCGTCTGTAGACCCACCGTGGGGACAAGCTCTATGTATGCTATATTAACCCCTTACCGACATTTGACGTACCCATATGTCAAGATCAGGTAGGGGTTCCTGCAAATTGACGTATGGGTACGTCATGGCAATCTTGCGAGCTCACAAGTGGAGCTCGCAAGATCGCGGCATGGGACCAGCAGTATATTACCGCTGGTATCATGCCGCATGCCCCACGGCCGGAGGTCAAGGGTGATTAACCTTTCATTATCGTGACCGATCATGATCGTAATGATGAACTTGCGGGCAGGAGGAGTGAGCCCCTCCTGCCTCCGATCGTAGCAGTGAGCAGCGCAGATGCCACTCACTGGTCTCCTACCTGACAGCCCGGATGCTTTACAAAAGCATCCGGGTTGTCCAGTGACGTCACCATGCTTGTGGCTTTAAATGTCCATGGTGGGCAATGTGTGATTCTCTCGTTGACGATTTTGGAGATCGCATTTCAACAGCGAGTAATGTGAAAAAAGTGTAAAGAAGTAAAAAAAAAAAAGTGTAAAAAAGTAAAACACAAATAATAAAATAAAAACACGTACACTGCCCTTTTCCCCTTTACAAACGGCAATCGCCCCCCAAAAAATAAATAAAGTACCCCTATTTGGTATCGCCGTGTGTGTAACGACCCACCCTATAAATCACCAAAGTGGTGCCAATTAAAACGGCAGTTTATCCCACAAAGAAAAGTCCTTATAAACCTCTGTATATGGAAAAATAAAAAAGTTATGGCTATCAGAAGACAGTGATGCATAAATATTGTTTTACACAATAAAAACACTTTAAAAAAAATGTACTTCCACATAAAAAAAACTATATAAACTGGGTATCGCCGTAATTGTTTTGACCATAGAGTAAAACTAACTTGTCACGTATATTGCACGATGAGCGCTGTTAAAAATAAAAATGCACTACTAGGATTGCAGTATTTTCGTCACACTGCCTTCCAAAAAAAGATTTAAAAGCGATCAAAAAGCTTTTCCCCAAAAAAATGATACCAATAAAAATGTCAACTCATCCCTCAAAAAAAAGCCCCTACCAACTCCGTAAACAAAAAAATAAAAAAGTTATGGCTTCAGACTATGGCGACACTAAAACGTGTTTTCTTTTTGAATAAAAGTGCTTTTATTGTGTAAAAGCAGTAAAACATAAAACAATACAATAGGGTATCTCTGTAATCGTATCGATCTGCTAAGTAAAGCTAGGGTGTCCATTTCTACTGCACTGTGACCGCTGTAAAAAATAAAAACACTACCAGGATTGCTGTATTTTGTTCAAAACACCTCACAATAACCTTGATAAAAAGTGATCGAAGTGTCATATGAACCCCATAATGGTACCAATAAAACATCAACTCATCCCACAAAAAAACAAGCCCATAATCAGCTCTGTATATAGAAAAATAAAAAAAGTTGCAGCTGTCAGACTATGACGACATAAAAATGCAATTTTTTTATAAACTCACTTCTATTGTGTAAAAGTAATAAAACAAAAAAAAACTATATAAAATGTATATCATTGCAATTGTAACGTTATCCTGTCATTTATCCCGTACGGTGAACAATGTAAAAATGAAGCCCCCAAAACAATGGCGGAACTGCGTTTTTCCCCCCCATTTTCATGGCCTAGTACTAAAAAACTATGGAACACCTGTGCGCCCAAAATGCACACTACCTCCCTAGATGAGATCCATGAGGGGTGTTGAATCCGAAGTGGGGCGACTTCTGAACAGTTTCACCTGTTCTGCTACTTTGGGGGCTTTGAAAATGGGACATGGCACCACCAAAATCTGCGTTCCAAAAGCCAAATAGCGCTCCCTCCCTTGTACGCCCTGCCATGCACCCAAACCGCAATTTATACCCACATGTAAGGTATTGCCGAACTTTGAAGAAATTGTGTAACACAGTTTGGAATGCTTTTTTCCCCAGGATTCCAAGTAAAACTTAAACATTTTCAGCAAAAATTGCAGATTAATGGGAAAAATTTTTTTTTTTTATTTTCAGAGCCTAACGCTAAACAAATTTGTGAAACTGCACCCCTGGATATATTCCTTAAGTGGTGTAATTTCCAATATGGGGCCTTTTTAGGGGAGTTTATTATGTTTTAGCACCTTAGGGTGTCCGCAACCCTGAAATGGCGCCTATATAAAATCGTAATGAAAATGAGACCCCAGAGTCTGGTAGGTGCACCTCCTATTTTGGGGCTTGTGATTGAGCCAAATAGCGCACTAGGGCCACATATGGGATATCTCTGAAAATTACAGAATCTGGGGAATTGATGTTGTTTTGCATTTACCTGGTCACATCTACTGTGAAAAATACTGTAAAAATTGAAAATCTGCAAAAAAAGTGAAATTTTAAAATTTCACCTTCACTTTGCTTTAATTACTGTGAAATAACTAAAGGGGTAACAAACTTCCTAAATGCTTTTTTAAATACTTTAAGGGGTCTAGGTTCTTAGATAGGGTCATTTATGGGGGAATCTAACATACAGATTCCTAAAAGCCACGTCAGAACTGGACTTGTCCCTAAAAAATCTATTTTGCAAATGTTCTTGGAACTACTAAGGGTGACATGTATGAATCTCGCCGCGTCGGAGCGCACGTTTTCGCCAGTTTTCCGGCTACATTAGTGCCTCATGTATGTCGGCGCCGAGTTGTGCTCATACATGCGGTGTAAAGTCCGCCACGCCTCGCCAGTGTGTGAGGTGCAGTGCGGGACTTAGGCGCAGTGCGGGACTGTGCCTAAGATTCGGCGCCCGAGGTAGTGCGCTCATACATGCCGTGTAAAGTCCGCCGCGCCTCGCCAGTGTGTGAGGCGCATTGCGGGACTTAGGCGCAGTGCGGGACTGCGCCGAACATGTATTCTGGTTCGAGACAGGCTGGAAATGAGCGAAAAATCATTAAAGATGTCCATGCGGCATGGAGTATGAATAAAAAAATTAGGTGTAAAATATTATCTGAAAAAAGAGCTCAAACCTACTAAAAAAACCATAAATAAAATCACTAACAAAAAATGAAGAACGGCGCTACATCGGGAATTTGGATATTGGAAATTGCCGGGAAATACAGTAATTCAAATTCTGTAAGCTATTCTCATTGGTCAGCAGAAACCAGCCAATCAGAATAGGAGCGACAGGGACCCATTAAAACCTATGGAGTAGTATTGACCAATCAAAATCAAAGGCCGGACAGTTCAAAATACAGTAAAAATGCAGAAAAGAGCTGATTGGTTGAACTAGCGGGGGCTTGGCTATCCCGGCCAATCAGAGCGCGAACTACTTTCTCCCATTGTAGTCTATGGAGAGATGGGGGCACTGAAATCTCAGCGACGTGAGGCGTGGAGTATTAGTAAATAAATAGTTTTTATTAAATGTAAAACATTCTCTGTAAAAGAGCTGAAACCTTCTATAAACATACATAAATAAAATCCCTAACAACGCGTTTGTCGCCGAGACCGGCGCAACATCGGGAATTGGGATATTCGAAATTGCCGGGAGATATAGTAATTCAAATTCTTTAAGCTCTTCTCATTGGTCGGCAAAAACCAGCCAATGAGAATAGGAGCGACAGTGAGCCATTATAACCTATGGAGAATTATTGATCAATCAAATTCAAAGGTGGGACAGTTCAAAATACAGTAAAAAAAAGGCAGAAAAGAGCTGATTGGTTGAGCCCAGGCGGCAGATATGAATCCACCAATCATATGTAGTGCGTCTATTTTGAGTGGAGCAAGAAGGGCGCGATAGAAGGGCGCCCTAAAAGTTATTACTGTCTATGGGAAATATTCTAGTACTGTGATTGGTTGGGGGGAAGAGGGGCTCGTCCTGCTTAGCCAATCAGCGGCTGAGCTACCTTCTCATAGAGTTCTATGGGGAAAAGAAATGCAGAGCGAGCTCTGTTTGTGATTGGCTAAGTTAAAAGAGGCGCAGTTATTTGGACCAATGGGAGAGCGAGCGACGCTCTTATGGGTTTTCTAATGCAATCTATAATAAAACTGTACATGGCCGAAATCAAATGATAATACTCTCGAAGTTGTACCGATCTGTATATAAAATGAACAATAATGTGGGGGTAACGAAAAAAAATATTAATTCAATAAATTCATTTTATTTCTTTATTTTCGTTAGCCAATGATCAATAGTATGGTTGTAACAAAAATAAAGAAATAAAAATGACTTTATTGAATTAATATTTTTTTTTCGTTACACTCATATTATTGTTAATTTTATATACAGATCGGTACAACTTAATGAGTGTTATCATTTGATTTCGGCCATGTACAGTTTTATTGTAGATTGCCAAGCCCCTGCTAGCTCAACCAATCAGCTCTTTTCTGCATTTTTACTGTATTTTGAACTGTCCCGCCTTTGAATTTGATTGGTCAATACTTCTCCTAATTCCTGATGTAGCGCCGTTCTAGATTTTTGGAAAGTGATTTTTTTATTTAATTTTTTTTAAGGTTTGATCTCTTTTTCTGATGTTTTACACCTAATAAAAGCGATTTTTTGGGAATCATACTCCATGCCGCTCGGAGCTGAGAGCCGAGATTTCTGTTGCGATCTTCTATATGTTTCCTCTCATGTTACGTTCTCGCTTCACTTCGCCTCCGTCGGATCATTTAGACCAGAATCAACCAGGTCTGTCTGTCGGAGCTGGCGAGCACTGCAATGGACCTCACTTTTCCGACCCGCGATCATACATGCCTCGGAGTATTCGAATGAGCCGCGTCCCGCCCCAGAACGCCCACACCTCGCCCAATACACGCCCCTTCATGTTAGGCGCATCCGAAAGTGGCGAAGGCTGCGCCTAACATCGCATACCTGCGTCCGACAGGGGATTCGGGCCGGTGAGGCGCAGGATAGACCAGAAATCGGGCTCAAATCCCGTTCATACATGTCGCCCTAAATTTCTAAGCCCACTAATGTGGTAAAAAAAAACATTTAAAAAATGATGCCAACCTACAGTAGACATATGATAGATGCTAGTTTGAAACTATTTTGAGTGGAGTAACTATCCGTCTTACATGCAGAGATTACTGAAATTTGAAAACTGCAAATTTTTGCAAATTTTCAGGATATTTTTCACAAATAAACAAGGACTTTTTGGACCAAAATGTATTACTAACTTAAAGCACAATGTGTCACGAGAAAACAATCTTTGAATCCCTTGGATAGGTAAAAGTGTCAAAAAGTTATTCTCACATAAAGTGACACATGTCAGATTTTAAAACTCTCTGTCAGGAAGGTTAAAACTGGCTCTGGCGGTAAGGGGTTAAAAGCTAATGTTCATTCATACTTGAAAATGATGACAAATCCTCCTAGAACTTACCATGGTATTTATTAGTAATGACCTCAGTACAGGATATCATTCAGAATAACATATTGTATTTGAATATAAATGAAGTTCTCCAAAGTGTGCAAGAATATGTATTGAATTGAGTACATTAAATACAGTACGATGTTTCACTTACGGTACCTTTTATAAAAGTTATTTTTGCATTTCCATCTGATTAATAATTCTTTCAGGGTATTTTGTTTAAGTAAAAATGTCATTAAGAAGATATCCATTACTAAGTGTGGTTATCAGGAAGGGCAAATATAGCAAGGCATTTATTTAAAAATAGAGACAGGGTTTTGGACAGAGGAACATGATTCATATGCCAAGCTCTCAGTGATGAGTTTCTAGGCCAATACTCTTAAACATTGAAAAACTCCATCAAGCTACATTACAGATAATGCATTTCTTTATACCAAATAGTTCAAGAAAAATAAAACATGGTATCATTACTATTGCATTATTTTCTTAAGAAGAATGTAGATAACAAGTAAATAGGTAAACAGTCTGGATTTCTCTGGTGTTTGTTTTAAAACTATGCAGCAAGTAAGGCATCATTTTCATGGACGGCACCGCAGCCCGTGGGGCAGGCTGTGGGCACATCCAGTCCCCTGCCCGCTCTCCAGCTCTCCAGCCCGCGCTCCCTCCTCCTCGCGGCGGCCTGGGTGCGCGTTCTCGCACCCTAGGGCGCGCGCGCCGGCTTCTCTAGATTTAAAGGGCCAGTGCGCCGGTAATTGGCAGTTGCCGGTCGCAGACCCTATATAAGGTCTCCGCTCACTGCCGGATCTTTAGTGCCATTTCTGCCTAGAGAGAAAGCGTTTCTTGTGCCTTGACCGTGTTTTCCGTGTACAGCTTCCGTCCCTCAACTACGAACATCTGCCGCATGTCCTGACCTACCGCCTGTCCCCGACTACCTCTATGCCTCTCGATTCTGTACCATGCCTACCCTTGGCCACCCCCGCAAGCAAGTCACACCAGTGGAAGCGACCTGGTAGTTTCCCGCCTCTACAAGTCCATCCCGCTTTGCGGCGGGCTCTGATGAAAACCGGGCGCTACTTAGACTATGCTCTCTGGTGCAGCTTACGCCATCACTTGTGATTGTCCAGCGGATCCACTACCGTCAAGTGTGACATTAAGATCCGGCCATGGATCCCGCCAAGGTGCCGTTGCCCAGTGTGGCGGATCTCTCAAGCGTTGTTGCCCAGCAGTCTCAGCAACTGGCCCAGTAGGCACAACAGCTGGATCAATTGACCACTATGATGCAGCATCTCCTCACCGCCCAGCAGCGGCCTCCATCTCCTTCTGTGGTCGCTCCCGCCCCGGTGATGCCGCTGTCTCCGTTGGGTCCCAAGTTCCATTTGTTGCTGCCTGCCAAGTTTGAGGGCGATCCCAAATCCTGCAGGGGGTTCCTCACCCAGTGCACTATGCATATCGAGCAGATGGCGGACCAATTCCTGTCCGAGCGTCCTAAAGTGGAAGTCCTTGGCATGGGCCACGCCTCTTTGGGACAGACACAACGGTGACGACTGATCTACAGGCCTTTCTTCGGGAATTCTGCAGCGTGTTTGAGGAACCTGCGCAAGCATCCTCAGCCAAAACTGCCCTCCTAAACCTGCGCCAAGGCGATTCCTCGGTAGGAGACTACGCGGTGCAGTTCCGCACCTTGGCCTCTGAGTTGACCTGGAACGAGGCCGCCCTGTACGCCACCTTTAAGAAGGGTCTCTCCAGCAGGGTGAAGAATGCGCTAGCGGCAAGAGACATTCTGTCTTCCCTCAGTGAGCCAACCCAGCTGGCCACACGCATTGATGTGCGTTTCATTGAAAGGCAAGAGGAGCTTCGGCAGGACCGTGAGACAGTCCGGCCATGCCGCTTTCCTCGCCTGGCTCCAGTATCCCAGTGGCCCCCCCTGCAGCCATCACCGACTCCCAGTGAGGAACCTGTGCAGGTCGACCGGATACAGCTTACCAAGCAAGAATTGGCATGACATCGGACGGAGAACTTATGCTTTTATTGCGGTAGTCCAGAGCATTTTCGGAGGAATTGTCCTCAGCGTCCCAAACGTCCGGGAAACTCCCGCACCTAGGTTCCATGGGAGAGGCGTCCCTAGGTGCAAGTTCCTCCTCTCCACGCCTGATGATGCCGGTACGGATCAAGACTGATGCTTGACTCGCATTCCAGGTCTCGGCCTTTCTGGACTCTGGCTCAGCTGTGAACTTTATTCACCACTCCCTCGTACAGCGGTATCGCCTTCCTGTAGTCTGCCTGGAAAAGCCGTTGGTGATCTCCTCAGTCAGCGGAGAGCTCCCAAGTGACACAATATGGAACACGACCAAGCCGCTGTCTCTCCATGTCGGGGTTCTGCATAAGGAGAAAATCACCTTTTACGTATTGCAACGCTCCTCCTCGGTGATTCTGCTGGGTCTCCCATGGCTGCGACTTCACTCTCCTACTCCAGACTGGACGTCATGGGAAGTAACTCGCTGGGGTCCCAACTGCTTGAGCCGTTGTCTGGTGACACCTCGCCCGGTGCTTCCCTGCTCTCGCTCCAAGCCCCGCGAGCCTTTGCCCGGTTTACCAGCTAAATATCAAGAGTTTGCTGATGTTTTCTCGGAGAAGCAGGCGGAGACCCTCCCTCCTCATTGCCCATATGACTGCCCGATTGACCTGATCTCTGGGGTAGGGTCTATCCCTTGTCCGTACCCGAGAATCAAGCCATGTCGGAGTATATATGTGAGAATCTTCAGAAGGGGTTTATACGAAAATCCTTCTCTCCCGCAGGTGCGGGATTCTTCTTCGAAGAAAAGAAAGACGGTTCCTTACGGCCCTGCATCGATTATCGGGGTCTTAATAAGATCACGGTGAAGAATCGGTACCCTCTACCGCTGATAACAGAGCTCTTTGATCACCTACGGGGTTCGAAGATCTTCTCCAAGTTGGAATTGAGGGGGGCCTACGATCTGGTCCGCATCCGTAAGGGTGATAAATGGAAGATGGCCTTTAACACCAGGGACGGACACTTTGAGTATCTGGTCATGCTGTTTGGCCTGTGCAACGCCCCAGCCGTCTTCCAGGAGTTCGTGAATGACGTCTTCAGGGATCTCCTATATACCTGTGTCGTGGTATACTTGGATGACATCTTTGTATACTCACCCAACCTAAAGACCCACCGCGCCCACATTCACCAGGTACTGAGGTGCCTTAGAGCTAACCATCTGTACGCCAAGCTGGGGAAGTGCCTCTTTCATCAAACTAGCCTTCCATTTCTGGGCTATATTATTTCTGATCAAGGCCAGTCAAGTTGTTTGCTGTCTTGCAATGGCGGCCGTCGGTTTGGGGCCCCTTTCAAGTTTTTGGGTTTTGAACTACTACGGCAGTTATCCGCATTTTTCCCACGCTGGAAGCTCCCATCGGGGCCCCAGAAGAAGGAGCCAACCCGCGAAGTTCCCCCCCCAAGGGTCGAGGAAGGGGTCGCAAAATTAAAGTCTGCTTTTCCCTCGGATCCTGTGCGGGGCCGAATTTGCGAAAGCCTTTTCTCGGGAAGTAGCGATTCGTCGGTTGGCCCTTTGTGGCTTTTTCCCAAAAAATTTTCCCGGGGGGGAAAGGAATTACACTGTCGGGCCGGGGTTATTAGCCATCAAACGGGCCCCGGAGGAATGGGTTATTGCTGGAAGGTCCCCGGCTCCCCTTGAGTATGTATTCGGACCAAAAGAACCTTTGTACCCCAGACGGCCCCGGACTCAAATCCCCCAAAGCTAGTGGTCCCTTTTTTTTTCCCCTTTTAAATTTCCAAACCCACTTCCGTCGGCGGAAAAAGAATGTAAAAGGCGACCCCCTTTTCATGTGCCTCTGAGTGGTTGGAGAAGAAGTGACCCCAGAAAAATAAACCCCCCTGGCGCCTTGTCTCCTTTCGACCCCCGGAATGCCCCCGCCGGGAAAAAACATAGTGAGCCCGCATGAAGAAGAATCTTAAAGGGGGGACACTACTCATAGGTGGGGACACCCCGGTTGGGCTCGCAAAACCTGTTTCTTATCTCACAGTTCATTGGTAGCCGCCCTACAAGGGGACATCAAGGGCTTTTGGGGCCCTGGTCCCCTGTGCTGTAAAAAATGCCTCGTCACAAAACCGGCTGGGTCCCGTGTCCCTCCCATCCTCCCACCCCTGGTCGACGTGCAATGCTTTTAATAACTGATCTTCCCCCCTTCTGGTAACACCGTTCGGGTGGTTAAAATCGGTTTTCTAAAATGGTTGTATTTTTTTCCCCTTGCCAAATTTACCCCTTTCCCCCCCCCCTGGTGACCTGTTTTTTCACCCAAAATTTTTTATTTGCACGGCTTGCCTGCAATTTGTTCGGATCGAGGGGGGCCCGTTCGCCCCTTTAAAAACTGGTGGGCCTTTGTTCTCAACTGCAGGGAAAGCTTGATTTCTTCCGGCTTATCCCCATAGAACAACGGTCAGGTGGGAGGGTCAACCAGGTCTAGGGAATTATTTGCGCCACTTTTGGGTTTTCAGAATGACTGGTCCAACCCGCTTCCCTGGGCAGGTTTTTTATAACCCCTAGATTCGGAATCCGCAGGTCCTCTTCATTGTTGGGCCCGCACCCGCCACCCCTCCCACTAGCTTCTGTCTGAGGTTTTCCGGGGAGCGGAAAAGCGTTGCCAAAAACATGAAGGACAATTGGCCCTGACTCGCAGTCTCTGCTTTGAAAACCCCGGCACGTACGAAGGCTCAGGGAGATAAAAAGAAGGAGTTCCCCCCCCGTTTTTTTCCCGGTGACGGTTGGTTACAGCTTAAATATTTGCCTTAGATTCCGAGACAAACTGGGACCCCCCTATGTGGGCCATTGAGGGGGCTTAACGCCTAAACCCGGAGTTACAAAAATCCCGCTCCCCCCTCCATGCGCATCCCCAACTCCCTTTCCCTGCTCTTATCAAGCCCTGGTTTCATAGTTTGCCGAAAAAAAGCATACGTCCATCCCGTTCAGGATTTTCTAAAGTGTTTAAAATGTTGTTTTCCCGAGGAAGGCAAAAACCCCCAATGAGGTAGAAGCCAATTGTCTATGTTAGGGAAAAAAATTCCTTCCTGACTCCAATCTGGCAATTGAAATAAATCCCTGGATCAACAACCCCTCTCCAGAATCCTAGTCACTATAACTTGTTATATTACATCTAGAAATGTATCCAGAACCCTCTCTAGAATTCTAGTCACTATAACTTGTTATATTACATCTAGAAATGTATCTAGACTCCTTCTTCAGATCCTAGTCCCTATAACTTGTTATATTATCAGGCTCCAGAAATGCATCCAAGCCATTCTTGAACTCTGTTAGTGAATTCACCATGACAATTTCTTCTGTCAGAGAGTTCCACAGTCTCACACACTCTACATAAAGAATCCCTTTCTATGTTTGTGTAGAGAAAACTTTCGTTCCTCAAGCCGTAGAGGATGCCCCCTTGTTCTGGATATAGTCCTGGGTATAAATAAATCTTTAGCGAGATCTCTATATTGGCCCTTAATATAGTTAAACATTTATTATGTCCCCCCTTTTCTCTAAATTAAGTAACCCTAACCTTGCTAATCTTTTTGGGTATTGCAGTCCACCCAATCCTTTTATTATTTTTGTTGCCCGCCATTGTACCTGTTCAAGCTCTACAATGTCTTTCCTGTGCACTGGTGCTGTCACGGTCTGCCCCGCTCCTCGGCCCGCGGGCCTCGGGCGCACCCGTGTCCGCCCCCCCGGGTGGTTGCCGGGGTCGGCTGCCGCTGCTGGCCGCGGGACGAGCGGGGTGTCCACAGCACTCAGGGACTCACCTGACCTCGTTCCTGTTCCATCCGCGCCCTCTGCCTGCTGAGGCGTGCCTGCCCGTTTCCTAAGGCGCGCGTGCTCGTTCTCGGGAATTTAAAGGACAGGCGCCCCGATAATTGGCTAATTGCCAGGCGCTTCCCCTATTTTAGGTCATGGTCCACAATCACTCCTTGCTGGATCTATGTTGCATCGTGCCTTAGTAAAAGCGTTTCCTAAGTGTATTCTCGCCCTACCGTGTACCAGACCTCTTGCTACGTTTCTCGACTCCGAACCTCTGCCGCCTGCCCTGACCTTCCTGCCTGTCTACGACCACGAACCATTGCCGCCTGCCCTGACCTTACTGCCTGCCCACGACTATGATTCTCGGACTACGACTCTGTACCACGCTGCACCTCGGCCGCCATCACAAGCAAGTCACGTCAGGGGGGACGACCTGGTAGCCTCACGCCGCAGCAAGTCCATCCCGCTTTGCGGCGGGCTCTGGTGAAAACCGGGGGCTACTTAGATTCCGTTCCCTGGCGTGGCTTAACTATCATCGCTTGCGGTGGTCCAGCGGATCCACTACCCCGCTGTTACAGGTGCCCAAAACTGTACACAATATTCCATGTGTGGTCTAAACAGTGACTTGTATAGTGGGAGAATAATGTTTTTCCC
>JAODAL010038446.1:0-39202 GCA_025379985.1 Phyllomedusa bahiana
GGTACAAGTCAAATCAAGATCCTTTTAGGCCAAATCTGGCTCTTTGGTTTTTAATTTTTGGGGCCCTTTTGGGCCCTTACATGGCCCAAAAAATTACACAGGGGCACAGGGATTTTCCCCCATAGGAAAGAACCCAAATCTTGAAGCCGTGGGTCCCTTTTGGGGTTCAGAAACACCTCCCACCGCTTTTTTTTAAAGAAAACTCACGTTGGTGGCACACCCTTCCATTCCTACCCCAGGCGCCTACCCACCGTAAAGGGGCCATGCCCCTTTTTGAGACCAACCATAATGTTGACTTTGGGGGAAAGTGCTTTTGCCCCCTCTGAAAATTTGGCAAATTTCCCCAAACCCCCCTTTGACTCTAAGACAGTTTTTCTCTAAAAATTGGGTCAGTTTTTTTAAAATACCCCTGTAAAACACTTCAGGTAAAAAAAAGTGCTTTTTATCCGGGTAAAATCTTTCCTTTTTTAAAACCTGTGGGTATTTTTATAATGGCTGGAGGGTAGGGGAATTTAGTTCACATTCTTTTATTGCATTTTCAAAATTTTAAGGTTCAGTGCAAAAAAAACAAAAAGTAATTTCGAAATGAAACGCTACCCCCCAAACTCATTGACAAAATTTTTTTTATGTTTTTACCTTTTGAAAAGAAACCCAAATTTACATGAAATGTTTTTATGAGATGCGTGAAAGTATTTGAGACTTGTTTAGCAACAGTGGTTAATGTCATTATTTTGCACATTACATTTTTACATTTGACTCCATTACAAAAACATTATAGTGAAAATTACATTTTTAAATTCTTTGGGTTCCTAGATGCTGCGGGAAAACAGGGGACGGGGTCTTGGGTTTTTTCCCTTCTTTTCTTTCCCCTTTTCCTTCCTTCCTGTTTTTTCTTTTAGGCTTTTCAGTGCGGGTTTTTCTTTTTTGGGGGAGTGAGGGTTGTTATAATTTAAATTTGATTTCCGGATTGGTGGGGGGGGCAAGCTTTAGTTCTAGAAATCGACTTTCCCTCTTGGGGGTCTTTCTTTAAAGGTTATAAATTGAATGGATCCTGCCAATTTTCCAAAATTTGGGAGCCCAGGGGTTTTTTTGTCACTAAACCCCCCGGGATTTTTTTTTTAAAATCTCCTCACCCCAGATGTCTTTTGAGGGAGAGTTGATATTTTCTTTATTGAGCCGATTCTTCCTTTTACCCTTAAGACCCTTTCCTTTTTTCCTTCTTTCTTTCTGCTTTTTGCCGCCTTTCTTCTTCTCCTTCTCCTTCTTCTCAGTTTTCTCAGTTTTCTTGTTTTTGGGCTGTCAGGGGGGTGGTTGGGACTAATTGTCCCATTTTTTTCAAAAATTTTCCCCAGTGACTTGGGATGTTTTTCCTAGAGGTTTGGTTTTTCCGGGGGGTGGGAAGCTCTAAAAATTTGGGGCTGATTAGAGTCGGGGGCCCTTTTTGGGTTTACAGGCTCCCTCTATAAGTTTCTCCTTTAATTTATAGATTTCCCGACTCTCTTGGGGCGGGTTCTGTTTTATTTTGGTAAATTTTCACCTAAAAAAAAGCAATTTTAAATTTATTAGTGGTCCCCTGAGGTCTTTCCCCCCTCGGGGATTGTTTTTAACAAAGCACCTTTTTGCTTTCAGCCAGCAAATCAGGAAAGTAGACTTTAAAAAAAGGGTTATTTTTTTGTTGTCAATTTAAATGTAAATTTTTTTCAAATGTATAACAACCTTTCACATGTTTAATTAAATATTATGTGCATATTTGCTTTTGCTTTTACAACCCCGCTGGGTTTTTTTCTGCACAAAAAGGGACTTTTTTTTTTTGTTTGATGTCCCCCATTCAAAAAATTGCTTTTTGTTACAGGGTCTAGAAACGATAGACTGATCACTGGTCCCCCATGTATGAAATAGATTGTGAGGGAAAAGTTTGAAAATCTCCTGGAGGTACCCGTCTGTCTTGTGGTGTTTGGAAATGGGTTTTATAAGACTTTCTGTATATACCGTAGTTTTTTTTTTCTTTTTGGTTTTTAAAAAAAAAGTCTTATAAAGAACCTCCTGGAAAAAAAACACCCCTGAACATATTCCATTCTGAAGAGAAAAAAAAGCTCAGAACTCAAACCCAAAACACAAAATCTCTGCTGCAAAAATAAATTTTTTAAAATGTGTGTAATGTACTATAGATTTGAAAGTATCAGCTCAACTGTTTAAAAAAAAATAACAACAATAGTAAAATGCAGCAAAAAAAACCACATCAGAAACACTAAAAAAATAATCTGTATGATATCGGCCCTAACCAAAATCCTTTTTGCATATGTAGTTGCAAAGCGGGGATATAGATGTTTCTTAGCTAAGGGTTATTCCAAGCATAGGTTTTTATGATATAACCACAGGATCTCTGGGAATCCTCACCTTGAGAATGAGAGACCCCTTACCTTTATCCTTGTTTGTGCCATGACTGCACTATGGGAGTTATGAGTTCAGAGTAAACATGCTCAACTGTACTGGAAACTCCTGTTGAAGGGAACAGCATGCACAACTCCTTCATCATTCATTGTGGCACAAAGAAGGATGGGGACAAGTGGATCCCTGTTCTTAAAATAGATTTAGGGCCCACCTTTGGGATCATCTTGTGGATATGCCATAAATGTCTGGGATGGGAATGCCCCATTTATTCCTCAGTTATTTTCACTTGTCTTCTACTCTCTGGAAGTTTAGTCCTGGAGACTCATCCATTAACACTGGTATTGTCTTCTAAACAAGTGATGGCAGACTATGGAGACAGCATAGACAATGGCCATTTTGTTACTCACCCTCCATACCAATGCCTCTCCACGCACTGCTCCTTATATGTGAATTCAAAGCACTGCACTTGGA
The DNA here is from genome assembly GCA_025379985.1 of Phyllomedusa bahiana. Taxonomy (NCBI): domain Eukaryota; kingdom Metazoa; phylum Chordata; class Amphibia; order Anura; family Hylidae; genus Phyllomedusa; species Phyllomedusa bahiana. Next base: position 2,863 of record JAODAL010038446.1, read on the forward strand.
TGACATTAAAGAAAGCCTGTCCCACAACCCGGGAAGCTGTATCATTTACCCTTCGAAGACATTCTTTAAACCTAAAGGACAGAAACAAGGTCGGTAAAAGTAATGAACAATATTTATGGTCTATATTTCTAATAAAATCCTGAATGGTGAAGTCAAGATTGCGTTTTTAACACAGCCCTGATATTTAGATAAAACTCTAGACCCACTATGACCAATGAGTGTACTACATATAATGTACCTTCTGTTCACATCAAATAAGTCAATAACGGAATTATAGAGTCCGTACTGGATATTCGCGTAGTCATGTCCTTCATAAGGGAATAAATTCTAATGCTCCAGTAATAAATCCGAAAAGAGAAGTTGCCAAATACCCTGGCCGGTGTCGTTCTGGTGATACAGGCGCAGGACACTAGTGACATCACTGATTGGAGCTATGAAAAACAATGCCTTACAGTATATGGACCTACTGTTTAAGACCATACATGTGCCAGATTTATTGCAGAAATTTCTACCTCTGGAAATATGTTCAATTAACTCTCACGGGCTTGTCCCTGCAGCATGTACCTTTCTGTAAGACACATTTAGATAACTGAGACAGTTACTGAAATATCTGCAAAACAATCTAACTAGGGCCCTCTTAGGCTAGGTCTACACAGCATTGGACAAAAAACCCACTCAAAACCAAACCCTCACAATGTTCATAAAACTGAATTTTAGTCCACTGCCTGTCAAAAGCTCCTGAAAAACCGTCAGGTTTTTTTGCGCATTTTGCGTTTTTCTAAGTGCTTTTTTGCTGAAATGCAAAGCATTATAACTGCTATGGATTCTACAAAAGCGTGCCAAAAAACATCCGACGCTTTACATCGACTCCAATAGTAAACTTTCTGCCCTGCTTTTTCATTTTTTGCAATGTTTCAAAAAACGACAGCAGCAAAAACGAGCAGAATAAAATGTTCTGGGGAGCCTACAGAACATATTTACTATTAAAGTCTATGGGACCTGTTTTCAGTTGAGCAGTGTAGACATAGCCTTAGGCATAAAACACTTTGCTGAATTGCTAACGAGTCAGAGGTTTTCTCTGATATATGTCCTTGTATGGGAAAACTCCACCTTTGAGTTCTCTAAAAGAAAATACTGTATACATATATACATACTGATCAACCATAGCATCAAAGCACCTGTAAGATCCATGAGGGTGTCCTATGGTATCTTTAACCAAGACATTAGCAGCAGCTCATTATGTCCTGTAACTTGAGAGGGGTCTCTTGGCACAACAAATTGATTGAGCTCTGGCATACTTAAAGGGCAAGGTCAATACTTCAAATTCTTTGTCACGTTCCTCAAACCATTCCTTATCAATTGTGTAGCAGGGTGCATTATCCTTCTCGAAGAGGCCACTGACATTATGGAATATTACTGCTATGAAAGGTTATGCTTAGTCTGCAACAATGTTTAGGTAGGTGGTATATGTCAAGGTGAATTCCATATCAATTCCAGGACAAAGGGTTTTCCAGCACAACATTACCCAGAGCATTATACTGTGTCTGCCAGCTTGCCTTATTCTCAATAGTGCATCCTGGTGCTATCTTTTGCCCCTTACTAAAGTGACTACAGGTTCACTTCCACTCCTATACTTCCTCCACTCCTTTCCGGTCTTCCAGTTTTTTTATCCTATTAACAGTTTTTCCAATCGTTGTAATTCTTTGATGAATTATTTATGTTCACCTGTATAATGGTGATTTCACACGGCTTAATGCCGGTGTATAACAACACATACTATGCACGCTGCTATATGCTGGGTGTTTTAGAAGTACGTGCTGGCCAGCGCGTACCTCTAAAGCACTCTGTGCCAGCCCCCATTCACCTTAATTTTCCCCGACGCATAAGCACCAGGAAGAAGGGACATGTCACTTCTTTCTCTCGGCGTGCAGTATGCATCAGGGAATACACTGTAAAATGAGTGCTATGATGTTACCATAATTGCAGGTAGTACCATGGGCGTATTGCAGTGCAATTATGCCCTGAAGTACAGCCTGTAATGACACCGTGTGAATATACCCTTAAGGTACATTCACACATTGGACCCCTTGGCAGAAATCCAAAGGGACGCCACCAATAGAGCGTGGACTGGCCATTTAAGTGAACGGCCGTCAAGCTGCACATGGATTTTAAAGAGGAATTCAACGCGGAATCTAAGTTGACTTCCTTATTAAAATCCATTGTGTGAACATACCTTTTAACTTTCATTTACCAGCTTATTTATTTCGATGGGTGAAGGGCCCATCTCTTGCAGGGACGACGTACTGAGCATGTTGAGATACAAAATAACTGGTCCCTCCTTCCCCAGCCATCTTCAGTCAGGGGACACTTGGGAAACAATTTTGCCAAAGTTGTCAATTTAGCTGACTTCTTTGCATTATGTTTGAGCAGATTTAAAGCAAGGGTCCCCAACTCCAGTCCTCAGGGCCCACCAACAGGTCATGTTTTCTGGCTGTCCTTAGCATTGCACAGGTGATTTCATTATTGTCAGTGCATTCTGTGGAGATCCTGAAAACATGACCTGTTGGTGGGCCTTGAGGACTGGAGTTGGGGAACACTGGCCTAAAGTGCTCAAACGCAATAAACAACTGAGCCATGCATCTACATAGTGATAATGGTCAGGGGAAAAACAAGTAAACATGGGGTCCCTTAGAAAAACTTGGAATGGAGCCTTGTTCTACTATGATCACCTTCAGTAGATAATTCAGAATTTGAAAAGCTTGTAAGAATTTTTGCCTTTATGAAGTACAAAGTAATGTCACAATACAGGGTTAATGGACACAGTAATGTCACAATAACCACAAAGAATTGCTTAGTATCTGTCCTGAGAATCAGAGAGAATGCTGCAGCTTCAGACGTATATCTGTCTCATCACACCAGGGTTCCCTTCTCATAGATCGAGAAGAAAGAGAAGCAAAGCTAAGCATGTGTGTCGTTCTCAACACACTGAAGCGGATACAGTAAAGCTAAAGAATAAAATAAACAGCAGGTGGTGCTATACTAGTATTTTTCATGGAATATGTGGTGTTATGAACATTTATAACGCAACCCCTTAAAGACATTGCAGAGATTTGCAAAACTAAATCAGAATTCATGCACATTTTCCACCCCCAAAAAATTGACATATCACATTGTGCCAGGTTTATTATGTTTTAGAAATTTGTGATGTCTAACAAGACAGTTTTGAAAAATATGTGCAAGAGAGGGAAAGGTTAGAGAGAAGGAGACATGACTTTAAATTCACCAATGAATGTAAAATAAACTAGGTGTCAAGATGTCACCTAATCTGCCATTCTGTCCTGCTGTTTCTTCTGCTCACATCTCCTCCAGGGGCAAGATTTTTTCCAATTCTAATCTCAATGCCTGCTTCCTTAGTAACTATATGCCCAGTTGTGATTGGTCTATGAAGAAGGCTTAAAGGAATTTTCTCACCATGCTAACAGTCACAGGCAGCTTCACATATTTAGCTTCTCTATAACTACATTGCAAATACATAAGTGCAGAAGATTTAATCTTCAGTAAACAAAGCTACAAGTGCTCTGAGGAGTAAAAACAGTTGGTTATCTGTAAACCAAAGCCAGGGCTGTGGAGTCGGCAAGCCAAAGCCCCGACTCCGACTCCTCAATTTCCCAAACCTCCAACTCCCGACTCCGACTCCTGACTCCCTCATACATGGTGCATGTTTAAGTGATAACTTTACTGTAGTAGAATGAGATCAGGCTGTTTATCACCTTATGATACAATAATCAAGCTATTTAGGTAGAACAGACACTGACAAGCAAAAGGGTAACAAAGTTTTGATCTTTTGAACACTTGTGGGTAGAGTTGAAGAAAAAGCTGTATTTGTATCCAAGTCCAGTCTGCACCAACATTGGGAATGTGTAGAAGAGACCTGGGATCAGATTTTGGTCAAGACATGCTTGAATCTGATCCAGAGCCCAGAAGGATTCAGGCAGGATTGAAAACCAAAGGTGGATTTCCCAAATACTAACAAAATAATAAAAATTAACATTTTGATTGTTAGGAGCAAAACAGTAACAATGCAGTTACAGGAAAGAATCTGCAGAACTAAGCAGATGCTAAATACTTGCAAGTCAAATTTATGTATAAGATAGGTAAGATGACTGTATATAAAACTACAGTAGCCTCATGTGCAAAACTGTAGTGGATGGTGAGATATGGAGCCTGAAAGTCACAAGTTCAAAACAATGTTACCATTTTTCTTGTCAGTGTAAAATATATTTATTGGATAAGACTTTAGAACACAAACATTTGTAAATATGCAAAACACTGCAGGAACATTTGTGGAGTCTCTGAATTTGTTCTGAGAAATAGTATTGCCTCCATCAGATCCTGCATACATGACCTCACATCTGATCTCATTATTTCCAGGCTAGGCTTCTCTACACTAACTTGGGTTGAGGGCAAAGCGGTAACCACAGGGGCAACATCTCTAACAATGTTAGGGTATAAAGGAATTGTCTGAGTCACAGTCAGTTTTGATGAATGGTTGAACTCTTCTACTTCTTTGAAAACAGGTGAAAAATGTTGCTGAAATCTGTTTGCCATGGGAGCAGAATCTTTTCCCCTGGGGCAGCACTTTGCCTGCTCCATGTCATCAATTACACTCCTCCTGTGATGAGGCTGAAGATATGGGAGCAGTAGCACTGGCCGGATCCAATTCCTCTTGCTCTTTGCACTGCATCGAACTAACTGGACCAACTTATTATATATTTTGGGAGTCGGAGTCGGTCCCTTTTATGACGACTCCAACTCCTGCAAAATAGGCACTGACTCCGACTCCATAACTCGGACTCCACAGCCCTGACCAAAGCTAATCTTGTTAGAGAAAGCCTCTGCTCCAGAGTGAGCTCCGACCGTGGTGATGTCACTCTCTGCTCTCTGTTTAACTAGTAAGGGAGATATGGACAGTAACCAGAGAAATCTGTGAGCAGATGAAATCTCTCGTCCCTTGACCACGGTAACATCAAAATTCCAATGTATTTAGAACAAGTCTTCATTTACTGTTCCCTACATCTTATGCATGTATTTTCTGTCAGGCCATAATTTAGAAATGTTAGTTGAAAATGCATAGGAGTTGTGCTCCTTTTCCCATAATGTATTTTAAATAATAAAAAAAACAAGTTTTATTGTTTGATTCTGCACTGCATGAATTTCTTAAATATGCCTATCTCTCCACACCTGCTTGGAGTGTCATTTGTGGGGAACGTGGAAACTAAGGAGCTGCCTATACCTATCCTTGCACTCTTTTGGCTAATGGAACCCTAAGGGCATGCTGAACATGCATGTTTGTTTGTTAACTTGCTGTAGGCATCAGGAGGCTTACAGCATATTGTCAATCATCCTCAATTGTCCCCATTCACTGGAGTGGGGAAAAAAAAAATGTCTTTTTGGACTTTATTGGGCATAGTAAAAAAACTCACCTGTACACCGCAGTATAATTTTTTTTTTACATTAAAGCCTATGGGAGAAAGATGCCATTGTGTGTCTCTACAGTAGCATCTGTCAGAGTTATGAGTTTAACATACAATGGCAAAGAGGTGTTCCCACCATAGACTCTGATGGCATATCACCAGGCGATGCCATCAATATCTGATAGGTGTGGGCCCCACCTCTGGGACCCACACCTACATGGCACCCCGAAAGTTAAAGAGCAGAATGGAGACACTTGTCTTGGTCACCCTTCTGCACAACTCTCCATTCTTTTCTATGGAAGTTTCAGGGACAACCGAACACGGCGCTCGCTGTACTAGGAACTCCCATAGAACAGAAAAGTGTGACCAGCTCTCCATTCTGGTCCATGGCCTTCAGGGGCCCGTTCCTGAGATAGGTGCAGATCCCAGCGGTGGGACCCACTCCTATCAGACTTGGCATATCCATCAAAGGCTGCTTTTATACAAGCCAATAATTGTTATTTAGAGCACCAATGCATTTGCAAGTCAATCGGCAGATCTTAAAGGAGCCTTTACACTGCCCAGTTGTGGAGCAGTAAGCAATCACATGAAAGACCGTTCATAACTTATGTTCACTTTCCTTATTGCCAGCAGCACTTCCCCTCTTTCCATGGGTAGATGTGCTCCTGACAAATATTTTTTGATCAGCTGAGAAGCAAGCTTGCTTGTTTGTTGGCTAATCACAAAGCCTTTTACACAGGGGAATCATTGGGAGCAATTGTTTCTATAAATGCTTGTTTGCCTCAATATTGACCTGTGTAAAAGGCCCTTAAAGCATCCAATTACAAAGCGATTTCCATAAACCAACCATAGAAGCAAAGAGAAGAAAATTTGTTATATATCTTATAGAAAAAATTATTATTTTTTCGCTTTTCATCTCCCCCACCCACTACTGCTTTCTAATCTGTTTTCTCAGTCATAAATAGCCAACAGAATCCATCTTGCAGGGGAGCTGCAGTTTCCAAAGAAGTCTATGTCGAGGGGAGATAAGGGGCAAAAAGTGAAAGTAAGAGAATCACACACAAGCAGCAGCATAAAGGATATCAGGCAGCAGTAAGGAGTAGTATAGTTGTCAGTCCACTGAGGGGAAAGAAAACACTTAGGTTACAGCTACTATAGCTGGGTGTAAGTTTAGTTGCTTGTCTCCTTTGCAAGATGGATTCTTTTAGTGAGTTATAACTGACTGCATAAATAAGATAGGAGGGAGGGACGGCACAAAAGGAAGTGTCTGTCTCTAATAAGATATCCTAAAAAGTTTTATTTTTGATTGTACTGTTGATTTATGGAAGTTTAGGTTATAATTGGAGGTACACTTTAAGGGCGACATGTATGGATGGGGCTGCGCCAGTTTTCTGGTGTACTTTGAGCTAAAAAGAATGTATGAACAGGTGCACTCCAAGCTTTGGTGTGATAACTCCCTTTGTTATGCGCCAAAGACACTTTTTAATGCACCAAAGATTAGGTTTGTTCTGGGGGCGTCGCACCACATTCATAGAAGTAGACACATTTATGATTCTTTGACGCCAAACTTAGGCACAGAACAGTTAGAACACCTTGTGTCTCACCTGTAAGTAGCTTTCACTGTGGAATGTCTGTCTTTCGTCTGTAATTATACCCTCTACATTGTAAAGTGCTGCGAAATATGTTGGCGCTATATAAATAAAGATTAGTATTATTATTATTATTATTATTATTATTATCAGGCTATGTTCACATGGCTTAAAATGGGACGTATTTCAGTCCGTAATTACGCGCCGTACTGCGCGAATTACGGCTGGAGTATGTCCCAGTCATTACGGTAATCCACAGTTCTCATAGAGAACTATGGATTACGTCTCCTCTCCCTGCTCGGCGAATCCGCTGCGGGGGGAGATAAGTGACATGTGAATTAACAGCGCCGCTGGTAATGAAAGTCTATGGGCCGGCGAGGTGCCGCCCCCCAACTCCCGCCCCGCCCCCGTCCACACGGCGTAATTTCGGGGCGTAATTACGCCCTACAAATAAGCCGTGTGAACATAGCCTTAGAGGTGGTGCCTGAGCCAGACTTGTCGTATTGGCTCTACACTACGCCTGTATGTATGACCTGCAGAAGAACAGCTTCATACATTCTGGTGCATTCTACACTGCCTTAAAGCGATTTAGAACTGGTCTATCATCGCCAACGTTCAAACATGTCGCACTAAGGGCCACATGTATGAAAACTGTCTAGGTCTAAAATTCACTTTGTTGCCCATAGCAACCAATCAGAGCGCCCCTCTCATTCTTCCAGAGCACTATATGAAGTGAAAGAGGCACTCTGATTGATTGTTATGGGCAACAAAGCAAGTCCTGGACAGTTTTTGTACATGTGGCCCTAAGTGTACCTCACAACTGTGATGTCAACTTAGCTTGTCATTTATATAGCACCACCATCATTTTATCAGACTGAACGTCTACTAACTTACTTTTAATTTTTAGTTGTTGCTCATCAAGGTAACCAACTGGTGAACACATTTAATATAGTTGACACCAGACTCTATTGTTTCAGTCAAGGACATGGTCCTTTATCAATTTGTCTCATTCCTCTCATCATCTTGTCCTTGTGGATGGTGTTTTGTTTAAATATTGCATTCCACTGATAAATAGGAGTGAAGGTCACCATGACTGGAGATTTCCACTTCCAGTCACTGCTGCAGCAAATTAAGAAAAACAAAATGTCTTATCAACTATTCTGTCTCCTGTAATCAAGATACAAACCCAAATCCACTAATGATCTCCTACGATTTCTTCAAGGCTTGTATTGCACATATATCCCCATAGACACATCAGGAAAGTGCTATTACCAAAACACACATTCAGGGCAGGGAACTTACGCATTGTCACACTGGCAATGGCTGATGGTGTGCCAGAGAAAGTTCCTGTAGCCATAGCTGAAGGTAAAGGGATGGATGACATGTTCACAGTGATCGTGAGTCCTACAACATGAGTCTGTCTCCTTATGCTCACCTATATGATGACAAAGATAAAGAGGACATTGTGAGAAGAGCCCACCTCATGCGGCCAAAGTTGCTTGAAGCAATAGTAATGTAATATGCTATTATCAGCAGACAATTACAAATAGTAGAAAAAGATGCATGTACATAAACCATCTAAGGTTTTTGCATACACACTGTATGTACAGACGGCCTGGTTTTTTTCAGGTTTTCCTTATGTTCAAAAATTGTTTTGTCTTGTACAAGCACCAGGAACACTGATGCTTATTTAAATAGGGGCATGCATAAGTAGAGACCTCAACACTGAACAGCTCCTGATGCCTCTCCTTACCATTTGTTAGATTTTATGATTTGGTTTTCCTGCAAACAACAATAGAGACAGCGTACTTAAAGGGGTTGTCTCACTGCAAGGATTGCTTTTTATGTTAAAGATCTTGCAAAAACAAGTCACTTTGCAATATATGTCCATTAACAGTGCCCTACCTATTCTGAGATATCCCCTCTTGTATGGGCTGCATCAGCTCCTCAGGTTGCTATAGCTACAGACCTGTTTCATCTCTCCTGATAGGCTGCCAGCACCGGTCGCTGTAGTTACAGACCTGGCTTCTACTGCAGCCTAGTGGAAACCAGTAAACACGCCCCTGAATTTAAAATGAAACCAAGAAAACAAGACTGAGGTAAGATGAATCAATGTAGTGAGACATCCCCTTTAATTAAAGGGGCTGTCCACTTAATATTTTTCCCCTTGTGTATTAAGTTTGCCTGTAATGAAGCAGGTAGGTTTATTAACTCTGAACTGAAACAAGTAATTGATACCTGCAACACTTTTCTTAACGTCAATCTGTATCTACCAGGAGCCGTACTTGCTTTTTTATAGTCTTCTCACATGCTCTTCAGCAGCTAACCTGTGGGACAGCAGTCTCCCTTGGTGTCCACACTTTGGGCGACATGTATGAATCCTGGCGCTGACAGGCCAGTTCTAAATAGCTTTAAGGCAGTGTAGAATGCACCACAATGTATGACCCTGTTCTTTTGCATATCATACATACAGGCGCGGTGTAGTGCCAATACGACAAGTCTGGCTAAGACAGGTGACCTTTAACCTGGTCTGGCTGTTCTAACTGTTCTGTGCCTAGGTTTCACATCAAAGAATCATGAATGTGTCTAATTCTAAGAATGTGGTGCAACACGTCCCCAGAACACCCCAAATCTTTGGTGCCCTGTAAAGTATCTTTGGCGCATTACAAAGGACTTATTATCGCGCCAAAGTTTGGAGTGCACCTGTTCATACATTCTTTTTGGCTCACAGTTTACCAGAAAACTGGCGCAGCCCCATCCATACATGTCGCCCTTTGTATCCTCATTTCTTTGCACTTTGTTCTGCTCTCAGGTTTCCCAGTTTCCCTGTTCTGCGACACAGAGGGGAAAAATGACGATCAACTCGACTGTGCTTAAACTCAGGAGACCATACAACCACGGTCTCTAACCACTGTGCTTAATCCAAGGTATCACCTTTCTCTTTTCAAATGGGCAAAGGTATGATAAAAATTAATCATAAAACTGAGGTGGACAACCCTTATCATTATACAAATAGAATAGCTCTGTGTCAGATAATGTGAATTAAAAAATTACAAACCCACATACAGAGCCACCATTAGGGCAGTGATGGCAGTACTGCTGTCAATGGCCCTGAACAGATGTCAGCCCAGCTCATCTATATATAGTTATGTAAAGCTGAAAAAACACATATTTCCACACAGTACTACTGCAGTGTTAATCCAGTAGAAGGCAAAAAAAATAAAAAATCACATGAGGTAGTGGCCGATTGTCTGCATTTTACAGAAAAAAAAACTTTCCTGACTCCATATCTGGCAGTTACAATAAATCCCTGGATCAACAACCCATCTCCAGAAATGTTGTTACTTTAGATACACCCTGACCCTTTTTGACTCTCTCAGTGAATTCACCATGACAAGTTCCTCTGGCAGAGAGCTCCACAGTCTCATCGATCTTACAGTAAGGCTATGTTCACACGGCTTATTTTGGGACATATCACGCCCCGTATTTCACGCCATACTGCGCGAATTACGGGCTGAAATACGTCCCAGTCATTACGGTAATCCACAGTTCTCATAGAGAGCTACGGATTACGTCTCCTCTCACTGCTCACACAATACGGCGAGCGGGGAGAGAATTGACATGTCAATTATTCACGGCATATAAGCGCCGCTAGTAATGAATGTCTATGGGGCCGCCCCACCCCCTACACACGGCATAATTGCGGGGCGAAATACGTCCTGCAATTAAGCCGTGTGAACATAGCCTAAGGGTGCGTTCACACGGCAAAGACAAAATACCGGTTGGATTTTCTGACTGGATTTCTTCTTTTTTTGGCACGCAGAGGGACGGCTTTTGTCTGCGGTTTACGGATTCAAGCCCTCCCCCTTCGCACCCACATGTTTATGTTCCGCCTGAAAACAGGGCGGAAGAATGAACATGTTCTAAGTTTTTGTTACGCCGGCGGTGTCAAAAAACTGTTTGGAGGAAAATTCTCTACTTAAATCAATGTGAAAGGTGGACAGTCGGTTTACAGATGTTTTTCTGAACATGGCTACAGGGGGCTACTATCTGGCTACAGGGGTTACTTCATGGCTACAGGGGGCTGTGTGCCGGCGTAAGCGGCGTGATGATGTCCACGGACCATGGAGAGGTGAATACGTTTTTTTATTTTATCATTAGCTGCAGGGAGGAAATTACCTGCTTACAGGGGACTACTATCTGGCTAGAGGGAGATACTATCTGGCTACAGAGGTTACTACATGGCTACAGGGGGCTACTACATGGCTACAGGGGGCTACTACATGGCTACAGGGGGCTACTACATGGCTACAGGGGCTACTACAGGGGTTACTAAATGGCTACAGGGGGCTACTATCTGGCTGCAGGGGTTACTACATGGCTACATGGGGCTACTATCTGGCTACTACAAGGCTAAAGGGAGCTGCTATCTGGCTACAGGGGAATACTACATGGCTACAGGGGGCTAAGACCTGGCTACAGGGGACACATTACTGGCTACAGGGGGATACTACCTGGCTACAGGGGGCATATAGCTACCTGGCTACATGGGGCAAATAACTCCCTGGCTACCAGGGAGCTACTGTATGGCTACCATGGGGGGGGAAATAATTACCTACAGGGGCCTATATAGCTACATAATAGGGATCTATATTTCTGCTTATTTGGAGACCTATATAACTACCTATCTACTTAATAGGGGACTAAGATACTTACCTATTGGGGGACCTTTAAGTTTACCTACCTAATGGGCGCTTTACACCTACCTAATTGAGGACTGCTTACCTAGTTTGGGAGTGTACCTACGGTACTTTTACTGTTTGGGACACAAGAGGGTCATTATTACCATTTTGGGGGCTATAAATGTGGAGTTTGTACAGAGGTAGGAATTGCAGGATAAGAAATAAAAAAGAGACAGAGGTGGCGCTTATCGTGCTATACAATCCAATAAATAAAAAAATAAGAGTAGGTAAAGGTGCTCACCTTATGTTGTTGTGCACAATACTATAGAGGCACAACACTCATACGGGCATGGGTGGCTCCACTGAGCCATGGGTACCAATAGCAGCCGTGGGTACCAATCTCCGAAGCTGGCTGACAGCGGGAATAGACAATCACTGAGAAAAATAAAAAACGGACCCGGCGCTCAATCCCACATGAAGAAAAAACCCCCTTGTATAAACCGATGATTTCGTTTTATAAAAGGTTTTTTTATTTCATAAAGAAATTAAAAAAGGGGATTAGCCTTTCCTTAAAAACACTTAAAATAACGCGTTTCGTGCCTACACTGGCGCTTCTTCAGATTAGAAAATGTTACAAAGAAAACAAATAAACACCACACTATTTAAAACATATATAAGATAAATGATTGGATACACCATAAACCAATCATCACCAAGGTAACAAAGAGCATGTATAACATCACACAACATCGGAACCTATCACAGGAGCGGTAATAATATTCAATGCCCCAGAGTTTTAAAGCAACCAATAAGAATCTAAAGGGTGCTGAGCACTGATTGGACAGAATACACGAGGGAAAGATAAACTACCCTATCAGACGATGAGCTATGAAAGCCCGTGCAGAGTCGTGTTTTTATAAAACACGGTCCTGCTTGATGATGATTGGTTTATGGTGTATCCAATGATCTATCTTATGTATGCTTTAAATAGTGTGGTGTTTATTTGTTTTTCTTTGTAACACTTTCTAATCTGAAGAAGCGCCAGTGCAGGCGCGAAACGCGTTATTTTAAGTGTTTTTAAGGCAAGGCTAATCCCCTTTTTTTAATTTCTTTATGAAATAAAAAAAACCTTTTATAAAACGAAATCCTCGGTTTATAAGAGGAGTTTTTTTTCTTCATGTGGGATTGAGCACCGGATCCATTTATTCTTTTTCTCAGAGGTAGGAATTGGTAGAGAAGTGCTGATAAATTGAGGAGTCTAAGGTGTTTGTTTCATAAATTCTACAGTGAAGAGTCATGGCCAGGAGAAGTCGTCATGGTGTCTGGGACAGATGGAGAAAAAAAGAGAAAGAATAACTCTTTAGAGACGTCTCCTGTAAGTCTCTGGATGTAACTTTACTATAATCGATTATATGTCTGCAGAGCCTGTGTAGAACTGGTATTCACTACTGTATGGTCACTGTATGCCGGTAATATAGGTTGTAGTATAATGGTTTGTATTTAGTAATGGTATGTTGTATTATTCAGTCACTATGTGGTGGTGATACGTGGTCACGGTGTGGCGGTATCCGGTCACTATGTGCTGGTGATATGTGGTCTTAGTAGGACATTGGTACTATTAGCCTGGGATTCTGGTTTTGTGTAGCAGTGTTATTTGGTAACTGTATGACTATTATCTAGTAGTTTTATATGTAGCACATTGTGTTAAAGCTTTTTGTATATTTTGGCTTTGGTTGATGGCATCATGGCACATTATGTTACGGGGTGAGGGGGGAAGGTCGTCACCCCACCTTGAGTGCAATTTAGCCTAGGAACAGCCCTGATCTAATACATAAAAATGCTGCAAATATTATATCAACAGAGGATTTGGACCAAGAAATCACTGCAAATTATAATCCCTGTTAAAACATAACTTTTACTAGACTATCTAAAATTATACTACCTAAACCCCTATATATTACCACTACATACCTAGATGATACAGCATACTGTGCACTATCCGTCAGTGGAGTAATCGCCCCGATAAAGGGCGGCTCCGCTTTAATGACAAATAATTTCACTATATGGGTGTATGGTGAAACCTTACATCCCAGCTATCCCGACGCGTTTCCCCCGTGCATTTTAGGGTTCATCAGGGGATTCAAAACTCCTCTCGCTGTGGAATAAGAGTACGCTATATACAACCTATCTATAACACATATACACCTATCTAGATCAGATAGGGAGACTGATACTTAGCTTGGATGCTGCCAGGTATAATAATGATGATCCTCGCAGCTCCTTTGGTATGCTGGCACCCAGGATAACAGGGATACATGTAAACCCAACCTTTGTTGTCAGAGGTGTTTGTTTGGAGGATTCCTAAGATACAGTTTACCTCCAAAGGAAGACTTCAGCGTATCCCAGTGTATAGTCATACAGTGCTGTGTTGATGCTGACAGCTACCATTATTAGTATTCAAGAGGAGGAGGGAGGACATCCCTTTTATCTCTGCATTGGGAAGCTCCAGCGACATTTGGACAGTGACATCCATTCCTTAGGTGTACATTAAAGGGGTGTTCTTATCTCACACACTGATGGTATATCAATAGGAAATGCCATTAATGTGTTATAGGTGCAGGTCCCACCTCTGAGGCCACAACTTTCTTGTGACACATTTTTGAAACATCTTATGAATATCTTCAAGGGGACCTCAAATGCAGGTGGGTCCTACACTAACGTTACCTCTCTTTAGGGCCTGTTCAGACCTCCATACTTCAGGGAGTGAAGGCACCAGCTACTAGGTACACTGCATTGATTTAAAAACCTGTGCAGGTGGGTGGAGTGCGAAAGTAAGAACCTCAAAAAATTTTCATGTATCCAAAATAGCAGAAATGCCTTTTCAAAAATTCCTATGTGCCTTTTGATAGTTTTTAGTTGATAGTGTGCTACTGATATTGGAATGTGTATGTATGTTGCTGCCACAGCAGTGTGCACCTATGCTCATTTTTTTCCCAAAAGTTTTTGGATGTGCAAAGCCAAATATTGTTTTCTGCCTCCTCGTTGGTTTTTCGCACTCCACCCACCTTTACAAGTTTTTATATCAATGCAGTGTACCTAGTAGCTGGTGCCTTCACTCCCTGAAGTATGGAGGTCTGAACAGATCCTAAAGAGAGGAAACGTTAGTGTAGGAACCCACCTGCATTTGAGGTCCCCTTGAAGATTGGGAGGTGGGCTTAAGCAGTTTTGATCAAAAATGTGAACTAAGAACCTCAAAAATGTTTCTTGTATCCTAAATAGCAGAAATGCTTTTTCAAAAATTCCTATGTGCCTTTTCATTTTTTTAATTGATGGTGTTCTGCTGATATTGGAATGTGTATGTATATTACTGCCACACCAGTGTGCACCTATGTTCATTTTTTTTCAAAAAACGTTTTTGCATGTGCAAAGCCAAATATTACTTTCTATTTTATGAATATGGCATCAGTGTGAGATGGGAACACCTCTTTAAGGTATACCTTAAGAAGCTCCAGTGATGTCATTGGCCAGTGTTCTTGTATAAAACGCTGGGAATCATAAGAGCTGTTCACACGGCTTATTTTGGGCACGGATTGCAGCCGTATTGCGCGCCGTACTGCACTGCAATACGGCTGGAATCCGTCCCAGCCATTACGGTAATCCACAGTTCTCATAGAGAACTGTGGATTCCGCCTCTCCTCACAGCTCGGCGAATCCGCCGGGCGGGGAGAAAGTGACATGTTCATTATCCCGGCGGAATACGCGCCGTGGATAATGAAAGTCTATGGGGCCGGCGGGCAGCGCCCCCGCCCCTTATTCAAGCCGTATTGCGGGCGGAATCCGTCTCGCAATTACAGCTTGAATAAGCCGTGTGAACCGGCCCATAGACTGGATACATGACTTAACTAAATAGAAGATATGATGCATAACAGGCAAATGTAATAATGGTTTTTTTCAGTTGCACAATTTTAGGAAAGGACAATCCTTTACACATTCAGCCACATACATCTTCATTCTGCATGAAGCTGCTGACAAAGCTACATAACTCTGTAAATGTCAGATTGCACTGTGAAAACTCCTCCACTCTCTGTTCCTCTCCCTATGATAATAAGAATAAAAAAGAATCACCAATTATGTATTATGTCCTTACATTACCATTTTACCATATACACTTAGTAATACCTAAGCCTTGTTTCCAGGACATCAGATGCTGGTAATATTTAGGCTACTCTTATATGCATGGGATTTACAAATTATTAGTATGTATTTTGAGGCCCCATCAATTACAGGGCACTGTACATCTAAAAGGGGTGTAAATACAGGAACTAAGACAAAAATAAGTACGATAATCATCACCAAATAAGCAACAAACTGGTATAGAGTGATAGAAAGCCATGCCCGTGAGGGCCTTCAATCTGCAAGGAGAGAGGAAGCAGACAGACATGATTGTATGGTGGTGTAGTTGCAGCCCGGTTATTGTAGCTTAGGTTATGCTGAAAGGGTGAAGTTGAAGGTTTCAAAGTCTGATGCGTTGAGGTAGAGAGTTCCAGAGTATGGGAGAAGTCATGCAAGCATTTGTGTGAAGAGCTGACAAGAGACGAACAAAGAAGGATGGCTTGAGAATTGAAGATTATGTGAGGGTAGATACTGGGAGATTAAGGTAGACATTTATGGGAGGGACACGTTATGTAGAGCCTTGAATGTCATGGTGTAATAGCTTGAACTGAATTGGACAATGAGTAGCCAGTGAAGGGACTGGCAAAGGGTAGAGGCAGAGGAGGAATGAGGAGAGAGGTGGATTAACATGGCATCAGAGTTTAGGTTAGGATGGAAAGAAGCAAGAATGTTAGATGGGAGGCCACAGAGAGGGATGTTGGAGTAGTCTATGCGGTATATGACATGAGTTAGCATTTCTGTTCAGTTAGGAAGTGGTCATTTGGATGAGTGGTTTGAAGGACAAGGAGGAGTCAAAGGTTGACCCAAGGCAGCATTGTGGAATTTGGGAAAACATGGAGCCATTGACCTTAATGGATCTAGTAAACGGGTTCAGAGGGATCGGGGAATTGTGAGGAAAAACTCCATTTTCTCCAGGTTGAGTTTCAGAAAATAGGAGGAAAAGAAGGAAAATATGTTCAATAGATACTCTTGGATCCTGCAAAGCAAGACATCTTAGCTGGAGACTAAAAATAATGTGTAATATCAGAATGCATCCTTTGCAATGGCTGTGTTTTTATAGAGGCATCAATGGGTGAATACTAGTAGCTGGCAGACTGGTGGGGAAGTTTGTCTAGCTTACTTTTAGGAAAGTTGGTACCAATAAAATAATATAATAACGCAACCTGCTAAGTGCCTTGTTTAAGTTGCCTTAAAATATTTTGCATAAACCAATCCAATTTTTTAATTTTCCATATCACTTTCAATATTTTTTTAATAACTCTTAAATCTTGCAGTTTTCACTTTAGCCACTAGGCCTAGTAATAGTCTGACACTTCCTGTTCTGTGGAGAGAGACTTTCAGTAGTCTGCTCATTATCAGCACGAGCAGGGTTACACTGAAAGGTGACACAATGTGTATAGATAACACAGGATCCACCAGTTACAATAGGAGGTATTCACAATTCACCCTCTCCTCCTCCCTGCATACTGACTTCTTCCCAAGTCTCAGAGCATGACTAGAAAACTCTCCAATAGAAGTCAATGGAACTGAGTCAGTCTTAAAGGGGTTTTCTCGCTACAAAGATCATATCTCAAATGATGGAGACAGTAAAAATAAGCACTTTTGCAATTGGTTTGCTTTACCTAGGTCACTTAGTATAGCAGATATAAGCTACTCTGCGCATCTATAGCTATTTCTGCAGCAACTGGATGGGACACGCCCCCTTTCCTGTGATTGGCTGACTGATATGTCATTCAGCCTGTTCGGACACACCCCCTGGACAGAAAATGCCCCCTGTGCTGTGATTGGCTGCCTGCACTCTGTGCTTACTGGCCTCTGAGCTGTTGATATTGAAAGTGAAACTAGGTGACTCAGCTTCTCTATGCTTCTATCTCAGCTCTATTTAAAGGATCTGGGAAATTATTGAGTCTCCAGCAGTTAGAGTCACTCTCCCCTCATATAACACATTCTTATACACTGCTATCCCCCCATATAACAGCCTTATGCTCTACCTCCTGTCTGATACAGGGAGGTGAGGGGGCAGCATGCCTTTCTCACATTTGTTTCATCAGATTAGGCTGTATATATGACTGCTTACAGCAATGAGGGTGTTCTAGTTACCGCAATGAGGGTGTTCTGGTTACAAGGAGCTTATGGAGCCTGGAGCTGACAGCTCTGCAGCCATGAGAAGTGTGCAGGAGGTCTGCAGAGCTGTCATCTCCAGACATCCTTTCCCTTCCACTGCTAACACAGAATGATGATATCACAGCTCTTAAGTAAGGGAAGACATGCCTCTTGGGAGGAGAGACACGCCTACTGAGAGAAGAGACCCACCCCTGGATTTGAAGCTGAAACAGATAGAAGCAGCTCAAGTCTGCAAAAGCCAGTAATGATAAAACCCCTCTAAGGCTCCTATGTACATGAAGCTGCTGTAAAGTATCTCTCTGACTGCTGTTAAAGCAGTGCAAGCAAGAATGCTGATCCCACTATCATGTATAGACAACTGAATTGAGAAATCTATGATCAGAAAATAAAAACGGCTAAGAATAAAAAGAACATGGAACAGGGTCTTGTTTTAATAAGTGAAAGAAAAAATTGGCAACAGATTGCATTTAACCATAAACCATGCTAAATATTACAATTGTTGTGGGTGTTGTATACTTTCAGGCAAATACTTTTTTTTCCCTTTATTAAACACATGTTTATGCCCCACTAAGACCTATCCTAGCAAAAGAAAGAAATAGCTGGAGCCAGACACTATAGTGTTGTACTCAATCAGCCTCAATTATAACCAATTAGTCTCCTCATTTAGGAACTGATTTCTCAGAGTCATACTTATAAAACTCCTAATTTTTTAAGATACCAAGGAATTGTCTATTTATAAAGGTTAAGAGCAACTCCAGGATGAGCTACCACAGTGAGACCACAGTGTCTCAAGTAATCTTAAGTCCTCACAGTGTTTTCAATCAACCAAAGAGCTCCAAGCGTCAGCCAAAATGGAAAATCTAGCTGACCAAAGACATCTGTGATAGAACAGTGGCATCCTCTTGGCGATTTCCACCAGTCTGCTGAATCTCGGGGGTTTAGCTACTTCTTAAGTAAATTGATCTTTTTTTACCTAGTTTGGCATCCTTTGCTTTGTACATATGTAACTTGTCTGTATCATAAATCGATGATTAATCTCAGTTGTCACAGACCTGCGGTGATGTTAGCATTAGATTTTGTTATGACCTTATGGCAGTGACGTAGCTACAGTGGGTCGCCACAGGCCCTCTCTCGACACTCAGCTGCATATCTAGGTCAGATAGACCCAGCGTTGTAGTGATCGCCGCCACCACCACCTGTGCGGAGCAGGCAGCGTCTGAGGCTGAATGCCTGGAATACACTCTTCCCAGCCGTTCAGCCACTGGAGGCAGTGTCGCGATGTAATGACGTAATCGTACTGCTGCCTGTACTAGAGACAGGCTTAGGGCTTAGTAGACACTGGAACTGGCATTCTGGAGTGGGTGGCGTGATGCCGTCACACCACCCCATCGGATTCAAGAGAAGTCCAGCGGTAGAACAGAGGAGAGGTGAGTATTATTATTTTTTTTTTTTTAAATTGGGGGACCCTATAGAGACCTACCTAACTGCTGGGATGCCCTAAATATACCTACCTAGTTACTGGGGGGTCCTATATATATATATATCTAACTAACTACAGGGTTCCCTATATATATACCTAACTACTGGGGGCCCTATATATAGCTAGCTAACTACTGGGGACCCTATATATGCCTACCTAGCTACCGGGGACCATATATACTCCTACCTAACTAACTACTGGGGGGCCCTATATATAACTACCTAGCTACTGGGGAGCCCTATATATATCTAACTAACTACAGGGGAACCTATATATACCTACCTAGCTACTGGGGAGCCCTTTATATACCTACCTAACTACTAGGGGCCCTATATATACCTAACTACTGGGGGTCCCTATATATACCTACCTAAATATTGGGGGGTAGACCCTATATACACTTACCTAAATACTGTGGGACAGTATATACCTACATACCAGCTGGGAGACCTATGTATCTACTTACCTATGGGGGACCCTATATACCTACCTACTGGGGGCCCTACATTACCACCTACAGTCGCTGTGCAGCACGGACTTTCAACTTCCTCCAAAGGTTTTCTATGGGGTTGAGACCTAGAGACTGGCTAAGCCACTCCAGGACCTGAAATGCTTCTTACAAAGCTACTCCTTCATTGTCCTGGCCGTGTGCTTGGGATCATTGTCATGCTGAAAGACCCAGCCATGTTTCATCTTCAATGCCCTTGCTGATGGAAGGAGGTTTGCACTCAAAATCTCACAATACATGGCCACATTCATTCTTTCATATACCTGGTCCCCTTGCCAAGAAACAGTCCCAACGCATGATGTTGCCGCCCCCATGCTTCACAGTAGGTATGGTGTTCTTTGGATGCAACTCAGCATTCTCTCTCCTCCAAACACGACGAGTTGTGTTTCTACCAAACAGTTCTACTTTGGTTTCATCTGACCATATGACATTCTCCCAATACTCTTCTGGATCATCCAAATGCTCTCTAGCAAACTTCAGACGGGCCCGGACATGTACTGGCTTAAGCAGGGGGACACGTCTGGCACTGCAGGATCTGAGTCCCTGGCGGCGTAGTGTGTTACTGATGGTAGCCTTTGTTACGTTGGTCCCAGCTCTCTGCAGGTCATTCACTAGGTCCCCCTGTGTGGTTCTGGGATTTTTGCTCACCGTTCTTGTGATCATTTTGACCCCATGGGGTGAGATCTTGCGTGGAGCCCCAGATCGAGGGAGATTATCAGTGGTCTTGTATGTCTTCCATTTTCTAATTATTGCTCCCACAGTTGATTTCTTCACACCAAGCTGCTTGCCTATTGCAGATTCAGTCTTCCCAGCCTGGTGCAGGGCTACAATTTTGTTTCTGGTGTCCTTCGACAGCTCTTTGGTCTTCACCATAGTGGAGTTTGGAGTGTGACTGTTTGAGGTTGTGGACAGGTGTCTTTTATACTGATAACAAGTTCAAACAGGTGCCATTACTACAGGTAATGAGTGGAGGACAGAGGAGCCTCTTAAAGAAGTTACAGGTCTGTGAGAGCCAGAAATCTTGCTTGTTTGTAGGTGACCAAATACTTATTTTCCATCATAATTTGCAAATAAATTATTTCCAAATCAATGTGATTTTCGGGATTTGTTTTCTCATTTTGTCTCTCATAGTTGAGTCTACATATGATGTCAATTACAGGCCTCTCTCATCTTTTTAAGTGGGAGAACTTGCACAATTAGTGGCTGAAAAAAAACTTTTTTTTTAAATCTAACTATCTATCCACCGGGGAACCCTATATACCTACTTATTAAGGGGGCCTTTATACTTACCTACTGGGGGCCTATGTACCTACTTAGTAGGGAGCTTGATATACCTACCTACTGAGAAGACTCTATATTCCAACCTATCTGCACTCCTTTTAGGTTTTAATCTATATGCCTGCCCCTTTTTTGGGGGGGGGGGGGGGGCGGGAGAAGACATCATGGTGGTCTGGACTGAATGAAGAAAGAAAAGAAAGAACGACTCATCAGAAAAGACATCACCTGTGAGTCACTAAATGTAACTGCCCTGTAACTGCCCTGTAATCAATGTCTGCAGAGCTTGTATACACTGCTATCTACCACTAACTGGTCACTGTATGGCGGTAATAGTTACATTCAGTACAGTGTGATGGTATTATTCAGACCGTTATGTGATATGTGGGGATGATGATGATGTACCGGTATTAATAGATGCTTGTCTCTTGTTGTTATTGGTCTTGGTATACTGGTTTGCTCAGTAACAGTCTAGTGGTACTATATGGTAATGATATGTGCGGTATTATTTGGTCCTCGTATATTGTTGTTATTGGTATTATTGGTCTTGGTGTAATGGTTTGCTCAGTAACGGTATGTGGTATTAGTCACTATATGGTAGTGATAAGTGGGGTATTATTTGGTTCTTGTATATTGTTGTTATTGGTAATATTGTTCATGCTATACTGGTTTGGTCAGTAATATTATGGTGGAATTAGTCACTGTATAGTGGTGACATGTGCTGATAAGGTGGCCTATGTAGACATACTGACCTCCAGAATACAGATAACATGTCAATTAAAATGTTCAGTGTAAACTCCAACAACAACTAAACCCCAAAAACAAAAGCACAGTTGCATTTATTTTTTTGGAGGGGGGAGAGGGAACAGACATTTCGGCTGTATAACTTGTTTTTCTTTGGCCCAATTTGAAATTTATTTTCTTCTGTTGGACAATCTCTTTAAATAGAAATAATTTTCTGCAGCGGGCTATGCCTCAGACATCCATCGTCACACCTGTCGTCAAAAAGTATTGGTCAACAGACGGTGTCTTGGGGTAGGGGTGCCCCAAGCTGAATTTTTGCACCAGATCCCATGGGTCTTTAGCTACACCCCTGCCTTATAGTGTTTTTTTCAGGTCCACTGTACAATGTTTAGGGGTGTAAATAAAAGTTCATGGGCCCTGGTGCACAAGTTCAGTGTGGATTCTCCCCCAGGAAACTTCATTTTGTGACTATGGCCTGCCCACCCAGGATTTTAGCTGCACCGCTGGCAATACTGCCTGTAGTTAGTAAACCCTGTAGCGAGTAAAAGGGGCAGTTTGGTTCCCTCTAAACAAACCAACACAGAACCACATCAATTAAGTATTAAAGTACAAAGATCTAATTTATATCTATAAAGCAGCCAAAATGTACTTGACAAAATAGAATCAAGGCAACAAGTAGCAAATAGCAAGCGTGGCCATCTCCCCATTCGCTGAGGTCGGCTTAAAGCAGGCTACAAAATAGTCTCATACCTAAGTTTCCAAGATGGGACAACCTCTTCAACAGGGCTGCCATCAGTCATCTATTAACCGTTTCAGGGCCCCATACAGCCAAATCAAATAAGGGCCCCCATCCATTACTAGTTCCGATTTTTTAACATATCAGTGGGCAACTTTTTGATGAGGGCCCCTGACCAGAGTACTGCCCATACTGCCCTATTGATACCCCTGCTCTTCCAAGGTGCATTCAGTGTTAGTGTGTGAAGGGAACCTGTGGTCCACCCTTCTTAGGGGCCCATTTCCAAGTATGACGCCTGTAAAACAGCAAGAATGGATGCGTTGCTGCAGTTTTCATGACATTTTTTATTGCTGTTGTGGCAAAACATTACCTTAAAGTCTACAGTGCAATACAGGAAAGTCTACGTAGCATTTTTGGCCATTTTGGTAAAGTTTACGAGCAGAAGCTTGGTCTGGGTATGACAAGTTTTCTGGTGCTTTCTCATAGGCTTCTATATTGCACTTTAAACATCCAGAAAAATGCATGAAAATAAAAATAAAAACTTCAAATTTATGGTATTTGTATATGCCTTTTTAAAACATAGAAAAAAAAACACTGTGTAAAAATAAATAATAGGTAGATGAATAATGGTATATAAACAGTATCAGCAACCCCATGGGTCACCTCCAAACTGCAGAGAAACTCCACTAGAAAAGTGTGGAAGATACAGTAGGCTGAACGACTTCTCTTCTGAATTACTAAAAGTGTCTATAATGTTTTTTTTCCTGCAGGAATATATATGTCTCATCCAGGACCCTCTTAACCTTGTGGGTCCCTGGGCAAAGCAATGGAGTGGGCTGACCAAATACATAAAACCACACCATCCCCAAACAGGACACCACATGAGGGCATAACTTTAACTACCCCTATGCACACCCATATCATGTTGCCTAATTTGGGACGCCCCGCTTATGTCTTGTAGGCAACCCGCAACCTACAAGACTGAATGGCTGGGCAGGTGACAATGGTTTCCTGTTCCTCCATGGTTTTTAACTGTTTGCATGTTCAGAGAACATACAAACAGTTAAAAAAGCAGCACTGATGCAGGACATGTAACTGGATTTCTGGAACATACATTTACAACTTGGGGCCCCATGATTGTGGGTCCTCTGTGCAACTGTCCAATGGATGAAATGGCCCTGATCTCATCTGTTATATCTGTTCATCTTTTGTTTTGTCAGCAAGTACTTGGATTTATGTAGGCCCCATTTAGATAAATAGGAAAATTGCAGAAATTTCTGCAGTCAATCAGCCACATGTGAATATATGCATGTATGTGGATAGATAGATAGATACCGTGTTTCCCCGATAGTAAGACCCCCACGATAGTAAGACATAGCGGGGAGTTTAGGGAGGTCGTCTAATGTAAGACGTACCCCGAAAGTAAGACGTAGTAAACTACGTTGTCTGCGCTCGGGCGCTGCGATGGCCCAGGCGCCGACAGGGACACTTCAGCTATATGCGGCTCCTCAGGGAGCGCATACAGCAGAATGCCGAGTACAGCGCACAGGGTCCGGGGCGCTGCGCTGGCCCAGGCACTGTCAGCGATCCCTTCACCTATATGCGACTCCTCCGGAGCGCAGATATGTGAAGGGATACCACTGCGGGGCACAGAGCGAGCGCTCCGTGCTCCGCAGTGGCCTCCGGACGGCCGCAAACTCGCAGCTGTCCGGAGCTCCCGTCATCCCGCTGCGTACGTGGCCTGATGATGTCACCCGCCTATGCCGGCAAGAAGATAGAGCAGAGCGGAGAGCGTGGGAGACGGAGCAGCGGGGATCCAGGTAAGTGATTGTTTGTTTTTTTATTCTGATATTATTGCCTACAGCCTGCCTATACCTGCCTACAGCTGCCTATACCTGCCTACAGCTGCCTATACCTGCCTTATACCTGCCCTATGCCTGCCTATATCTGCCTACAGCTGCCTATACCTGCCCTATACCTGCCTACAACCCGGCCTTATACCCTACTACAGCCTGCCCTATACCTGCCTATGGGGCCATATACCTGCCCTATAATTGCTTATGGGGGACATATACCTGCCTATTACCTGCGTATGGGACCATATACCTGCCAATATAAGACATACCCCGAAAGTAAGACATAGTGGGACTTTTGGGGGTAAAAAGAATGTATGACGCTGTCTTACTTTCGGGGAAACACGATAGATAGAAAAACAAACACATATATAAATATTGACTTGTGGCAGTTTGATTGCAGAAATTTCTGTGATTGTCCCATTCATCTAAATAGGGATTGCAGAAATCCATATGCTTGCTGCCAAAACAATTCCATTGAGATGAATGGAACTGAATTTCCGTCACAGAAATTTCTGCAACAAAGCTGCTGCATGTTACATAGTTACATAGTACGGTTACAAAAAGACACGTGTCCATCAAGTTCAACCAAGAGTGGGGAAAATGTGGGTGAAGGGAGGGAGACAAGGATTTCAAGCCCAGCCTCCCCACTGGTGAATGTCCTGAAACCCACAAGGAAAGAACCAATTTGCTCCAGGGAAGACCCCAACTCTGACCCTTACAAATAACAAACAGTAATTTGCTAATGGATTAGTAAATACAAATGCAACTTGTATTTACTAATTCATTATATACTCTCTATTTATTCATTTATACGCACTCAGAGCCGGGACGATGGGTAGGCGAAGGTAGGTGACTGCCTATGGCGCCACTTCATCCCAGGTAGAAAAGGGGCGCAAGGAGGCGTGGAGTGGGCCGAATTTTCCAGTTGGGGGGGCGCGTTGTGCCTTGTTTTCCGAGGGCTCCAGAATACCTTGTCCCAGTCCTGTACACATTATATAAAATTTATCAGTGTTTTATATCTTACCACACTCTTAATTCATTTTACATGTTTGGTGGAAATTGCCAGATATGTATTTCTGACAATAAATGAGATCTTGTTGTTCTCCTGGGTAGGGTATATAAACCAAAAGTCATTCAGGAAAAGCATTAGCCAGTATCCCTATGTAAATACATTAAATTATTAAAGGTTAAACTGTTGTCCAGGTCAAAATTTTATTTTAAATTTCTGCTTCTAAACATAATACTGCCCTCCCCACATTTCCTTTCCTGGCATTACCATTCAGAACTAAGGGCCATATGTATGAAACAGTTTTGGTCTAAAACTCACTTTTTCGCCATAGGTTTCTATGGAGAAAAAAGAGTTTTAGACCAAAACCGTTTCATACAGATGGCCATAAATGCTTCACACCAAAATATCAGGAAAAGTCACATGACTGCTGCAGCTACGGGAACCGGAAGGACACTGCTGGAGGCAATGCTGGAACGGAGGGGAATAGTGGGTTAAAGGGGTTGTCTCACTACACTGATTCATCTTACCTCAGTCCTGTTTGCATTTTGAATTCAGGGGCATGTTTACTGGCTTCTACTAGCTATAGTAACCAGTGCTGGCAGCCTATCATGAGAGAGTAAACAGGTCTGTAGCTATAGCAACCTGAGGAGCTGATGCAGCCCATACAAGAAGGGATATCTCAGAATAGGTAGGATACTGTTAATCGACATATATTGCAGTGACTTGTTTTTGCAGGATCTTTAACATAAAAAGCAATCCTTGTAGTGAGACAACCCCTTTAAGTATCCTTCTTTTTATTCTCCCTAAAGCTTGCAATTAAAATTAAAATTTTGACTTGGACATTCCCTTTACATCATTAAGTTATTATGGGAAAAGGCTGCAGTGTCCCACACCGTGATCAGTAGCTGTCACCAGAATGATTCCATACAACTATTAGTCACAGTGTCTGAGATAAGGCTCCTTGTTCTTTTGCCTAGTTTCTCCAGTTTCATTTTAATTCAGTGTTTTGTCTACTACTGCATATAATCCATTCCTTAAAACAGTTCACGGATTACTCACCCATCCCCCAATAATCCACTATTATCAGCTTTCTAGGAGAAATATTAATTCCTAACTTGGAATCCATGGGAAAATAATGAGCACTTTCACCTAAATATTCAAATGTATCATAAACTATGTGGTGCATTCAGGGCAGATTAACATAAAGCATATTTAAGTGAATGCATTGTAAGAAAAGCAAAGGGGGCAGGGGGAATTCTTTTTTTTAATTTTCTGCTTCTTGAGCTAAGGTAAGGGCCACATGTATGGAAACTGTTTAGGTCTAAAACTCACTTTTTTGCCCATAGTAACCTATGGGCAAAAAAGTGAGTTTTAAACCTAAACAGTTTTCATACATGTGGCCCAAAATGTTGTACCTCTTATTTACAGCCGATTAACAGAAAGCAAATTGAAGTGAATGCATTGTAAGGAAAGCAAATGTTCAGGAGCCAGGGGGTGTTCATTTTTAAAATTTTTTAGCTTCATTTATAAAACTTCACACAAAATACATACTATAATAATGACAATAATTGCCACAAATCTTACATTTTAGATAGCAATCAGGAGTTTACTTACTAAACTAATGCAATGCATATATTACTGAACTTAGTTCTAGAACTAGTGCCCTATAGTAACAAGCATCTGATTAATGCTACACAGTGTCTATAGTTACAGGGTCACTGACTTAACTATTGAAGAGCTGCTTCGAGGAAACAAGGATGTCCTGGTAGTGTTTCTTTCATTTAGGATTACCGGACTGCTTTGCACTGCAGAAAAATTCTCAAGTCTGCAACTATATCTTAGATATTTTTTATGGTAAGTTCCTGACATGTTAGATGTATATTCACTTGTCCTTGCCTATAAGCCAAGGTCTATGTTTACAGCTTTTAAACCATATAATATTTCTATCTCATAACTACTAATTCACTGCCACAAGCAGCTTCTACACAATGAAGTTACTTTGTAGCTGGGTGCATTGTAGAATAGACAGCAGTAATAGATGATGTGGGTAACCTCTGATAACTACACATTATCTTCCTTGTTGTTCTGCATGATTGCACATTGTTATTTCCTACAACCGATGGTTACTTATTTCTATGTGAAAAATCATAATAAAAATTTTCAGTTAAAAAAAAAAAAAAAAAAAAAAAAAAAAGAATAGACAGCAGTAAAGCTTCTTACCTAGATCACTTTCTTTTTCAGCATTGTTCCCAGCTCCACACCAGAGTGTCCCTGGGTAGGTGAAGCCCCTCTTGATTCTGACATGCTGCCATGTGGAGCCTTCTTTCTTTCTAGAGGTATCTGCACTCAAGAAGACCAAGCATGCCATCCTGGCTTCAGGAAAATCCCCAAAGCCGAAGTCCCACACATCATCTTGTCTCTTCTTCTGGCAATGAGAGAGAAAATCTCTGACAGTCTCAGCATCTTCATCCAAAGAGCATGCCACCAGCTGCCTCCTCTGGTCCCATATGGAGGTCACCAGCTCTTCACCATCAGTCACCTGGTAGTGAGCATAGTGGCTCTGAATGGAGAGCTGGGCACAGTTTAGCACACCCACACGACTCTGGTCATCAAGAGCCCCCAACACCCCATACACAAAGGCACTTATTAAGAGAGCCAGCATCTCCCCCAGGTCTCCAGTGAGTTCAGCACCACAATCAGGAGACAGCACCAGTCCTGACTTTATAAGGGACTCTGTGAGGTGGTCTGAGCACATTTAGAAGGAGGGACTTGTTGGTCAGTAATGTCTGTGCCCACATACAGCCTTAGGATCTACCCCTTATAATACAGCAAATCTAGCAGAGAACTTATGTGGCTTCTATGTGTTTGGGACATTGTAAATAATCTCTTGCTGCAATCCTGGAAGATCAAATGACTAACCCTCCCACATAGATCTATGTCGTCACAAATGGGGTTACAGCTCTTTTCATCCATTGAATCAAGAACCTGTTGTTTTGTCAATGCTGAAAGCTGTTTGTTCCCCACGTAGATTAAAGGCCACAGCTGCTATATCATCCTGCAGCATTGATAAAGCTGGGCTTCTCTGGAATATGTGTTTTGTGGTGGACACCCAGAAAATGCTGGGCAGCCCGCCTAATCTAATAGTATGGGTGTCACTAATAGGTTGTAAACCAGCATGGTGCACCACACGTATCTGTATTAATGGCACCCTTCTGTATCGTCTTATCTATATGCAATTGTAGTACCAGCATACACCCCCCTCATGCATGGAGGGTATGGGAGTGGTTGTTTTATTGCTGTTTTTTTCATTTGCGCAATCTCCCTATACATTATACTGTGGCTTTTCTGCATGCTGGTGTGAACAGGTATTAAATTAATGTGCAGTTTTTTATCATCTAATTCTTCCCCTAGTAGTGGGGTGTGTGAGCTGCTGCTCAGCAATCAGCTGCACCTGTTAATTTTTCCCAGGTAGCATATGGGCCAGAGTTGCCCGCTACGGGTTCAGTCTAGTTCAGCCATTGAGCTGTAAATATGGCCCAAAAAATTGCAGTGTTTTTTGAGTAAGTAAAGTCCCATTTTTCGTATGTGTCTTCTCTGGAATTAAATGTCCACATCTGATGGGAATGATACTTTCTTTAGACTGAAATTTAGTTCAGTTGCTAAAGATCTTCATTTACTTACGCTTATGTTTACTATTATTTTATGCAGTGGATGATGTCAAATAAACTAGCAAAACTTTCTAAAGAGACCAGCTGGGAAATGAGGTTAAGTAAGGTCACCATCAAGAACGGCAGGGACAGCATATAGGGGATTAGAAGTTTCCATTCATAGGCTAGGGCTACACAGCAATTTTAAAATACGGCCCAAACTCGGACGGCATTTCCACATTGCTAGGCCACGCCACACTGAATCCAACGGCGGGCAGGCGGAATATAGAACATGTTGTATATTCCGCCTGATGGTTTTAGATGTTGGAAACCCTTAGTAAAAAATCCGTGCTGTGTAGACTACAGACCAGATTTTCTATTTAGGGCTACACCGGGCTGGGTAAGGTCTGGTTTTTGCGGATTCAAAATACTGAATCCGCTGAAAAACCAAACAAAATCCAGCGCTGTGTAGACATAACCCAAGTGCATTAGAATTCGAGAAAGGAGTACAAAAAACAACAAAAAAACAACTATGACCACAGTAAACTTTATGACATTTGTCTAAATTACTGAAAATACTCTTTATGCCTTGTGATATGCAGATGCATCGTGGAGTGCAAAAGGCAATTTCAAATCTCCATACACCTATATGGTGCTCTCCCCAAGGAGAGATATTCCCCTTTCTGAGCCACTCATTGCCTCCCACCCAACCAGCCAGTAAGCTCTGCTCTGCACTGATGAGGGGCAAAACCCCAAAACAGCTGTCTGCAGATGGGTGATGCTTGCTTGGCTTATATCGTTTTTGCTTTCTAAAGACTCAGTGAATCAAAAGCAAATTGAGGATTTTTTACATCCAATAGAGGGCACTTGAGCTTCTCAGCTCCTTTCCCATAATGCCCTGTGATATGAAAATACTGTTTAACAAGGGTTTGAATTAAAAAGGTTTACTTAAGGACAACAAAATCTTGGTTCATTATGAATTGGAGTACTAATATTAGGGATAACAATTTAATTGGAGCCAAAAAAGTTAAGAATCTGCTAGCGTAAAGTTTAATTTGAAATGCATTAGTCGTGCTCTAATTTACTTCCATACTTTTTTATGGTGCATGTACACATTGTGAACATTACAATACAAACAAAAAATGAATAAATGCGAATGCTATGTGCAATCAATAAATAGCATATAATGGTATATAATTACCTACTGTAAATTATAAGTCCCCATGAGTAATTCTGTGGCTGTATAAAAGCAAACAGAGACTTTTAATATTATATTACAGTAAAATGTATACTAGTCCATATTCCATAAAAGATAACTGCAGCACCTTTCTTTAACCCCTTCCTGATATGACAGTGTTTGGTGCCAGCCTCCTTTTTTTTCAATCACGACCTTCTAAGAGCCACCACTTTTTATTTTTCTGTTTGGATTGCATGAAAAAGGCTTATTCTTGAATGTTAGATGTAAGGGAGGGGTTAAACAAACTGAAATGTTTCTCCTTAAAATAGGGGTATGCAAAGGTTGTCTCACTACAAAGATTAGCTTTCAACACGTAGGGAACAGGTAGCGAAGACTTTTTCCAAATATATTGCTTTGTTTATCTTTCTTTGTTGAGGAGATAAAAGTGATTTTATCAGCTCTGAGTGCATTCAGGTTTCTTTAGGTTACCGACCTGCTCTGCCCTGCTCTACCCTGCTGTTTGCCTTATCTGATAGCAGGGATGATGTCATCACACAGGTACCCACATAGAACTACCAGCAACTTGAGAGTTTGAGTGTTATCTGATCCAACAAACAAAGGAGACTAATTACTTAGCGTTGAAGCTTCTCTGAACTTGAGAGAAACATCTCCTACTCTCATGTCAGAGTAATTAGCAGACCTTTGAATACAGAGCTGATATGCTAATCGTCCATAGCCTGACAAGGAAGAGACAGGATGCATGAAAGAAAGCTGCTTTTGGCTCTGTGAAACAGCGTGGTGTGACAACCCCTTTAAAGATGTGTATTACAAAGCCAGCCACAGCTTGCTTTTCATTCAGTCCAAGCTTCAGGGCATTCCCGCAGTGTGTCCCTGGTGCTGATGACAGTCCTATAGATGGGCTGCCATAGACTGATCATTGCCAGGGACAGCATTCCATTGTATTCCTCAATACACCAATGTCAGTCATGACACCCCACCCTCCCAGTCTGCATGTACAATGTAAAAAACTGAAATTGAGACAATGTTTGGGTGTGTACTGTTAATTTATAAGTGACAAACATCTTCCACCACATAAAGAAGCTTCAGTTCTCAAAAACAGAACTAAAATATAATTCCCTTATAAATTCCACCATGTCCTAGGTCCAGGTCTTGCAGAAGACCCAATGGCCATTAGCTGTGGATTGGTACCTACCTTCTCACAAGTTATTAATAGGGGAACATTTCTGCCCATTCGAGATGTAGGAACTGTTTAACCTCTGTACAATGTGAAACCATAAGACCATAAGGATTCTGTTAGAACTTAGACATAAATTCACAATCCACTAGCTTGCAGATCTGCATGGAATTGCAAACGCATCACATATCTTAAAATTCAAATGTTCAGTACTGCAAAGGACTCTGCACTGAAAAGCAAGTTTCAGCTATGAAATATCTTTAAAATAATGAGCATGCCCTAATTTTTTTTCAGACCCCAACTTTGGTGTCATGCTGGTAAAACCAACAGGTCTTCTTTCTTGCTAGACTTTCTCCTGTAATTATTCATAGCACATATACCATAACATAACGTAGGCATGAAATGCTTTACTGTTAGATAATATAAGATACAGGCTATCACACAAAATCAGATAGACCTTGAAGGGTATGTTCACTTTTGCAACCAATTAAAGTAGATCTCTGCTTATAAAATCCTTAAAGGGTGTATTCATGCTTGTTGTTCTGTCGCGGTATGAGTAAAAATAGAAGATAAACCTCATACTTACCTCCCAGACGGTCTCCTTCACTTCTGGCTGCCGATCCATTCATCCCAGCTCAAGGATGGAACAGCTCAGCAACCCGGAGTGAAGGAGACCATCTGGAAGGTAAGTATGAGGTTTATCTTCTATTTTTACTCATACCCGACGGACCAAAGAGCAAAGTTAGGTCCTGAAACACCCTTTAAGCAGGAAGTTGGGTGGAATGCACATCCACATCAGGGTGCACCAGTGTTCATGTCAGTTGCAATAAAGGTGCTGGCTAACTTTGGTCTTTTTATAATATATATATGTAGATACAAAGCAGTCAGCTCACCTGCAGCATTTCTTTTTTGGGGGGGGAGCACGGACGATGTATGAATCTTCCACCAAAGCAGTCAATAAGTAAGGCTAAGAGAGCCTGCCATCACATAAAATAGCAAAATTTATTCCCCGAAAATATATAAAACCTACAGTCCTACAGTTTAGAACAACATAGAAAAAAGAGGAAAAATAAAGTAATAAAAATAAACAGGACGCTTTTCATGCTGTGTGTCAGCCCTTAATTGTGGCTCACCTTGATGTTTTCATAGTATATATATATATATATATATATATATATATATATATATATATACACACAAACACATACACACGTGCTTGAAGGGGTTATCGCACTACAAAGAATGCTTTTATAAGTCACTTTCCAATAAGTGTCCATTAACAGTGTCCTACCTCTTCCTAGATATCCCCTCTTCTATGGGCTGCATCAGCTCCTCAGGTCGCTATAGCTACAGACCTGTTCGATCTCTCCTGATAGGCTTCCAGCGCTGGTCGTTATAGCTAGATACCTGTCGTCCTCAGCAGCTCGTCACCGCAGGCCAGTAGTATCCAGTAGAAGCCATGAAAGCCAGTAAATTCAAAAATGAAACTGAGAAAACAGGACTGAGGTAAGATGAATCAATGTAGAGACAACCCCATTAAGTACATGGAGGTAGCAGAGTTTAGCTTGACCATGAGATCACAGCTATTCATGTTATCTCAACACAAAATCCATTGAAAAGCATTACAAAAGACAAGATAACATTCTGTGTTGTGATGGTGCATTACTTGCCAAGTGTCATTTTGCTATATCTGTATATAAACATATATACACACACAATAGCTGGATAGTTTTCTAATTGATAAACCATTTTATATGTGAAGCTGAGAATTATTTGGATCTATTGCGGCGATGACATCACTACCATCTATGATAGAGAAGTTACCAGTTTTACACAGAGTTATATTCATTATAACCAGTTATTAAGTGACAGTATAGATTATCTCCACAAATATATGAGTTTTGTCTGTGTCCAGTATAAATCAAAAAGTTCTTCCTTTTCATAAAACCAGAAACACCCATTATGATCTTAGACTGTGTTTACATTGCAGCTTGTCGCCATTAAAGGAGTTTTCCCATCTAAAATTGGGATTTTCGGGGGCCCATTTTCTACATGGGTGGGAACCACACCTTTCAGACATTTATGGCATATCTTACCAATAAATGACTTAGATGGCACAACCCCTTTAAGTGAATTCTGTAATACGAGGCATCACCCATGGACTGGAATGGTGCAGTTTCTGGCCGATTTCTCTAATTCACTACATCACACGCTTTCTTTTCATTCTCCATTACCACAGATAGCTCGTAGTAGTAAAACAATGGATATTTTTCTAAAATGAATTGCATGAACTATAGCCCCCATTCTCCAAGGTCTCTCTCTCTCTGCTTGCTTTGTCTACTCTCATTGCCAATGTCCTCTAAGTGCAAGTGTTTTAATGCTTCATAGATAAAACGTTCAGCTGCGAGTACAGGCTGCGTCCTAGTGTACAATGCTAATCCCTTTCCCAGAGATCTATGAACTTGAGTTACCTCATAAACTTGTTCGCTCCACGCCTCAGTTTTCGGTAGGAGGGGCGGACGCCTGAAATGTTGCTGTGGTGGTTTGGTGGTGTGATGCAAATGGACCCATAGGATTCTTCTTTTCTGTATTAGGCCCCAACCACCACATCGTTTGTCACTCTGCCTTTCATGTTGTTGTCTTTTATTATTACTATTCCCTCCACCCCCGGGGAAAGGGGCCTATTGTGCAGTGTGGCACAGGCGGTGACCTAGTTCTACTCTGTGATCTGCAGGGAATGTAAAAGAAAGAGTTTCTTTATTACAGCACATTAATCAAAGTTGTATTAAGAAAGCCAGTGAATTTGATGGGGGATTACAGGGAATACTGTGAAGTATGCAGAAGCATTCCACAGCACCGCCGCCTCATGCTCCATGGTTGGTCAAATCCAATCAGCTGTTTCACTACTGTCCCATACAATTTCACATAGCATGTGATTCCTACACGTTTCTCATGCATAATAGTTACCATATTTCCTATTTATTCAAGGTCGTAGACAGCACAAAATTAACCCTTAAAGGGAACTGGTCACAATGTACATGCGGTTTTATCTGCTGGTAGCATGTTATAGAGCTGAGCAGATTGAGATATAGCTTTGGGAAGCTAGTCATTTTGGGGGACATGTCTGAAAACTGTCTTGGTCTAAGACTTTTCTTGTTGCCCATAGCAGCAACCAATCAGAGCACCCCTTTAATTTTTTCAGAGCTCTATATGAAATGAAAGGGGCGCTCTGACTGGTTGCTATGGGCAACAAGAAAAGTCTTAGACCATAACAGTTTTCAGACATGTCCCCCTTTGTATTTTATTCATTTAAATTCCTGCTTATTCTAGGATAAAGAGTCCAGTAGGTGGTATTACCACTGATGACGGGTTTCCTGCAGACATCATACAAAGAAGGTTCAATCACTGAAACACCCCCTCGGAACCCCTTAAACCAAAATAAATCACTGTAACCCCGCCTATGGACATTTTAACCCCAAAAAGCGGAATTTTAAAAATAATAAAAGTTCTCTGATCTTTCCCCCCACAGGACAATATTTAAAATATTAATATAAAAAATATAAATATAAATATTTATATATTTATATATACACTTTAAACTAGCTTTTCTAGATGGCTTGTCAGATAGCACACTAAAGGGGAGGGGTTCCCCTTTAAAGTGGATTTTGAGTAGGTCACAGCATTGTTTCCCCGAGGATGCACCAGAAAAAATTTGGGTTTGGGGGTTTTTATAGGTTTATGGTCCCTGGGTAAGCAGTGCTTTGGGCCCCATCTACGCAACCATTCACAAGAATAAAAAATAAAATTATCAAAAGAATAAACATATTTATTGGTACCTTCAACAAAATCAGTGTTTTTTTTTTTTTTTTTATAAAAAGGTGTACTTAGGTGTAATCACATAGAAATATTTGGACAATATAACATGAGCCTCAAACTTGAAAAAACTAAACTTTAACATACAAATAGTACTTTGGTTGCAATGATTGCGAACAATAAAAACAGCAAAAATTCTCTCACAAATGCAGACAAATGCAGGAATTTTTGTTAACCTCTTCAGGTCCAGT
Source organism: Phyllomedusa bahiana (assembly GCA_025379985.1). Lineage (NCBI taxonomy): Eukaryota > Metazoa > Chordata > Amphibia > Anura > Hylidae > Phyllomedusa > Phyllomedusa bahiana. The sequence continues at coordinate 38,596 of JAODAL010038446.1, forward strand.
CCATTTTTGTTTTTTTATTTTGCATTTTTTCCTCCCCACCTTCCTGGAGATGGGATGACCAAGAAACACAGTTATGGTGTTGGTTATTAAATTTTTTGTTGAGCCACTGTGTGAGATAAATACTATTAGAGCGGCATGTATGAACGGGGCTGCGGCAGAAGTCTGCCGTCTTTTCAGCCCCGTTTGTTGTATTTTTAATAAACCCCTAGCCCGTTCGGACATTTCGGGACACGAGGCACTTTTTAAAGTCCTGATTTAGGGGGTATGCGGGAGGTGGGGGCACTACAACCGATGAGTATAGATTTATGGCTTCGCTACGGGAATTTTTGGCGCATTCTGCTGGAACGGTAAAAACTTTCAAAGTGGTTTCCCCCGAGCCGAAATGTTTTATTAGCGTAGAAAACACCTGATTTAGACCCCAGTATAGTGGGTTATAAATCAGGGGTCATTCATATTTATTAGCGGAAAATTGGCGTTTTCCGCAAAAAATCATCTGTTCCCTTAGTGTTAGATCAGACTTTTATGGATGTGGCGATACCAGTCTTGTTAATTATTATTATTATTATTTTTTTAATATGATAAATGGAAAAAGGGGGTGTACCTAACT